>LS488987.1:192013-207666 GCA_900490845.1 Pristionchus japonicus | reverse complement strand
AAACACAGAAAAAAGTCGCAAACGCGAAATTTGCGACTTTTTCTTTTTTCCTACAACATATTAATTGGCCACAAAAACAAGTAACTCAAATGGCCGTAATAACCCGCGCGTAATTAATTAAAATACAAGTAATTGTTTGAAAGGGGAATATCAAAGTACGGACATACTCGCCAATTTCGCATGCTAAAACTAGGAAATTGTCGTGCGTTGCGGCTCGCGGGCGTTTTTTTGTTGCGCGCGCGATTCAAACGCTTTCGCCTCGGACCCTGCCGTGTTTCGTTGAGAAAGCGTGGTATGGAGGGGTGTGGCCTTGTATGGAACTGGAAAAAGTATCATTTTTTCGTGAATTGAGTGTGTGAAAGCGCAAAAGCTCGTTGTAAATGGAAATCGCTGGCTTCTCTCGTTTCTCCTTCTCTCTCACTGTATTTGACGGCTTGAGATGATCAAAAGAGAACGAGAGAAGCCAGGGTTTTCCATTTACACTTCGTCTTTTATCATCGAATTGGTGCAACGAGGGGATCACACGGCGATTCCATTGATGATCACCGTCCCTCGAGCTGTCCTTCTTATTTTCCTCATGGTGAGTGTCAATCCGTATCTAATGGGTCTCGCTTATCCCTCAATTTGCATACGTTTTGCCTATGTTTGCAGCAAGAGAGGATAGGCGAGACTCATTTGACGTATAGATTTCAGTCTCGCTTTCACTCAAACAAAATGGATTCATTGCAGATTCCATCTCGCCTATTAGTGCGTGTGCCTCGCTTCCTTCGGCTTATTTTTCTCTTGTACTATCTTACTGTTAGTTCACTAATATGGTTCATAGTTGTGAGACACTCATTTTGAATTCCTGTTTGGCGCTAATAGTAAAACCTTTTGCCCACTATGAGCCATAATAGTGAACTTAAAATATGAGAGGTGATTCTATTCATAAGCATCTTCCCTCGAGCTGTTCTCCATTGTTTTCTCATGGTGAGTCTCAACATGCATCTGATGGGTCTCGCTTATCTCTCGATTTGTATTCATCATATCGATATCAAAAGAGGATAAGCGAGGTCCATTTCACACACGAGTCAAATTTGTTCTCCCTCAAGCAAAGTTATTTCATTGCAGGAAGGATTATAACGTTTTCGTTTCTTCCCTCTCTCCTTATCGCTAATGAAGATTGGTTGCCACTCTCTGTGAATGGTGCTGGATCTCAGCTGGACCTTTTTCCCTGAACAGATGGGACACGCGATCACCCCTATTGGTTAGTTGATTCTCTTGTTATCACTGGCACTTCTTTGGGCGCCAAATGACATTTCTCCTTCGTTCATTTGGTCGTTTGGCCTGTCACGTCTCACAATCAATCCTAGTGGCGCCTAGGGCAGTGAAGTGACTTGATCTTATGATTTTGAGTGAGCGGTTAACAATTTGTATTGTCTTTTTCTTCGATGTTTGGCCCAGACTAGACCGCGTTGAGAGGGAAGTGAGGCGGGGAATGAGAAGGGTAGGGATGGAATACTCTGTGAGAATAGTCTGGGCCAAAAATCGAAGAAGTGCCGAAGATTGTTCCCTTCATTAGGATCATAGGTAAATTATGATGGCAGAACTACAGTACTTAATGCAGGCGGACCACGGGCTCGACTCGGATTATCGATTGATTACGATTATCTTCAGGTACGGTAGCCAGTTGAAGACGGTATCTAATCGATTCATGGCAGGGCCAGCCCTCTTCAGCCTCTTTTTTTTCTGCTGTTTGGCAGGTTTGTTGCGATGTTATTGCTCCTGCTTTTATTGATTTATCTTCACGATTTTAATCATTGTCCTTGCAGACTCAAACGGCATTTCGGTTTCCCGTGTGGAGTACTGAGAGGTACGGTAGACAGTCGGAGTACCGTAACTTATCGACTCAACGTAGGATCAACTCTCACGCCGTCTCGTCGAGAGGCGCCTAAGAAACGTCAGTGTTTTTATCAGGTTTGTGATTATGCTATTGCTCCGGATCTTTTTTATATCTTTTCCCCATTCTCATGGTTGATCCTTGCAGTATCAACGGGCATTCCTCGAGAGAAGAGACGTCGGCCTTCTCCTCCTTTGCTCCTCTTCTCCCTCTTCCTCGTCCATCTACAGTACTCTCCCACTCCCTTCTCCTGTTTCTGCTGTAGCCCCTTGTTTTCGTTGCTCCTCGCATACTATGCCCTCGAATACTCGTTTTCCCGATTCTTTCCTGATTAACTCGTTGTTCTCGTTTGTCTGACTGTCCCCTTCCTTGCCGTATCTCCGTTCCTGTTAGTTCTCTATGGTCTCCTCGATTCTCTTCTTTTCCAACCGTATCCGGATTCTATCGATCCCTTATCGTACCCCATTCACCCTGATCGATCGACCATTTCTGTCCTCGGCCTCTCGTGATTTCTCGTAGTTTGATCTGAGAAATCCGCCCGACTGGGGACCGAATTATCGATCGATATCAGGTCGCTACCGTATCCCTGTTATCCCTACCGTACCACTCTCATCTACAATATCTGTTTCGTTTCACATGTTATTGATTTTTGTGCGATAAAAGGGATACTGAATCCTGGAGCGTACTGTAGCAATCAATAAAAACAGAAAGGGGCGGGGCCTTTTGTGGGCGGAGCCTATTAACGAAGAAGGGGCGGGGCTTATTGTGGGCGGAGCCTAGGAACCAAAAGGGGCGGAGCCTCGGAACCAAGAAGGGGCGGGACCTATTGTGGGCGGAGCTTTGGAGCGAGGAGCGGCCCGCTGGATCGAAAATGCTGATCCGAGAATCCGTGTCCAGGCTGCGATTTTGGGCTTTTTTTTTTCCAGGCTGCGAAAAATGCTCAATTTTGGGCGATTTTTGGCCTCCGCCAGGTGCGCGCCACGTTACATTTCAATCCGCCAAGTGCCCGCCACGGTAACGCCACAATTCCCCGGAAATCTCGAATTTGGAGGCGATATGAGGGTTTCACCCATGGATTTGACTCGATTCGTCCCCTTTCGGGACCTTCCCCAGACCCTTTCCCGGTTGTTCTTTGGATGTGTTTCAAATAGGGCTTGAGAGGGAACACGGAAGGGTTATTACAGCCATGACGTGACAAACATCAACGAAAGGGAGGGAAAAGAGGCGCGAGCGGGCGAGTCAAGGGAAGAACGTGCGAATGTCGAGGGGAGAGGAGGGAAGAGAGGGGGGGGTAGATCAAGGCATCTCTCCCCTCTCTTCCTCTGCGTCTCTGCCCTCGCTCTCGCCATTCCAGACGGGAAGAGGAATGAGGGGCGAGAGAGCGGGCATGGAAAATGAAAGTGGGAAGAGATTACTCAAGGAGAGGGCAAGTAAGCTTGACAAGAAGATCAACTTAGGCGAGTAGTTTATTTGTCTGAATCTTGAAATTAGCATGATAACAGTAGAGAAGCTTTGCAAGTTATGGGTAAAAAAGGATTGATTAACTAGGCGAGTAAAAAATATAGATCAACATAAGACAAACACAACAACTTCGAAGGGGCTAACAACAGAAATAGAGAGAGTAGGGGTCATATTCTTTCCAGATCTTAGATGAATTCAAAATCCGAGTAGTCTGAAGAGTCATCACGATCAGTCACCTCGACATTCTTTCTGTAATGAAACGTATTTCATATAAGATAGTTAATCAGTGGCCAACTCAGATGAAAATCGACAAATCTAAGCGCAACTTTATCTCGTTTTATAAACAAACTCCACTACATGATTTAGATCGCCATTTCAATTTCCGATAGGTTTGCTTCTCTCGAATTCCCAGAATCAGTCCGATAGAACGCGAAAGTATATCAGGGGTTTGACTACCATACCTCTGCTCTCCATTCTCCTCCTTCTCCTCATCCATCTTCATTCTCTTCATCTTTGGAGAAGATACCTTCGATTCATCCGAATCCGATGAAGAACCAGAGAATCTCGCTCTCTTTCTGTAATTCAGTTTTCAATTTTAAAAAAATCGAGTAAGTGAAACATTAATTCATCCTGGATACAAACTGAATTTAGCACACATCTTTCAACGCGGACTCTCGCGTTGTCTGATTGATGCGAGATAAACCCACAGATCTTATAAGCTATTTTCGAGAATTCCTAATCAATGATATTTCAAGACTAATATCACAGCACCTCATTCCTCCATCATTCTTCTTCTTATTCTCTTTCACTACACGATTTTTCTCCGAACTGTCAGAGTCTTCAGTATCCGAAGAGGAATCAGATGATTCAGAAGTGAGAGCAGATTGAGCCTTCTTTCTGTAACGAAGAAATCACATCAAATCGCATTATGCCACTCATATTCACAACAAAATTTAGACATCAAAATTATAAATTATAAAAAAGATTCCTTTTTACCTCTCAATCATCTTCTTCATTCTTTCTTCTCTCATCTTCTTCTTTCTTTCTTCTTCTTTCATTCTTTTCTCTTCCTCCATCTTTTCCTCTCTTTCATCTTCACTCGTATCAATGAATAACGTCGTATGACGACGGAATCCTGTTAATTATGAGTATATTACAGCATTTCTCTAGTATACTTGTGTAGAGTACGAAGGGGTATAGTGAGTTCTGATATATTAAATTCAAAGATACCCTACTCTTATCATTCGCAGGTGTAGTCCAGTCCAGATTACGATACGAGATTCTCAAGGTACGGTTAGACGAACGAAGAGTGAATGGAGACGGAGGAACTTCATCCTGAAATATTTGGGAGTCTCGAGCGGAAGAAAACTACCGTAGCCTGGCTAATGTCGATCAATACAGCGACCTTTGACTATTTGTATAAATCGATAAATACCGTAATCAATAAATACCGTACATCACTGATATTGATGAAATCGGGATCGACGTTACGAACATACTTGTCGTTGCCTTTGGCCATTTCTGTCCTGAAGGGAACCGATCGATTAGTGGCCAAATGCCAAGGCAGTATGATTGAACAATGACTTCGTGGTTCACGCGCCTCTGGTTTTCTGTATATTTAAACCAAATTGCATCAGCATATATTGGGGAACTATACAAGATAACGCATCAGCTAGGTGCTATTGATGGCACCCTAGGCTACCAAAACAACATAAACAAGTGTAAATAAACCGACTTGATCTTTCGTAGCTTTTTCTTACGATAGGCCGATTCATTACGAGGAGTCTTCATTTCCGACTTCACAGTCTTCAAAGTTGGCTGAAATTCAAAATTTTCCATCCAATTATCTAAATCGACTGTGATTCAACTGTTTAATATTGTATCGATAAAACGAGTGATCAGATGAAGCAGATAGAGTTTTGTAAGTTTTGGCATTAAAAAAATGGACATCTGATACACTAGCAAGTCGATTTTGTAGCTCAACATAACAAGTGGAAGAACATCTTATTTGATTGAGCAATAGAAAGAAGCAAATAAAAACCTTGGCATCTACTTTCTTATCATCCTTTGCTGCCTTGGGAGTGTTTAATTCTCCCTGCTTCTCATTCAATTCTTCTTCCTTCTCCTCATTCAGAGCACCAATCTCCTCTTCTTCTCCATTATCGTTTTCTTCTTCAATTTCATTTTCTTTTCCATTATCGATTTCTTCTCCCTTATCATTCTCTTCTCCATTCTTATCATCTTTGGCAGCCGATATTTTTTTCCTCCTGACGAGAATTTTGGTCGACCTGCGAGAAACTCGATTATGGTGGTGTTGTGAACTTTCTTTGGCCAAGTAACACTGACACGAGATGCTAAAATCGCTAATGATACGATGAGATCACCCATCCATGTGTCGAAACGTTCTTTTAAAACGTACAACTTATCGGGAAATAACTGAACTGTTGTGCTTTTATATTTAGCAAGATCGGGTAGAGGACAAGTTATCAATTTGAAAACATTGAACAAGTTCCAAAAATATACTCACATTCATATCGACACCGGGAGAAGCGATTTCGCGCCTATCAGGTCTTTTTACGGGCGAAGGCGATTTGGTGAACGAGTAGACCTCATCCGGAGGAGTCGGATCGGGCCTGATTTCGATTGATATGCATCAATTAGAACTTGAAAATTAGAAGAATCATGCAAAACAGCTATTTTTGAATGAAATCAATCACTTACTTAGCGTTGGTATTCACTTGCCAAACAGCAGTCGGCTTAGCCACTTTCTTCGATGGAACAAGATTCTTCTGAAAAGGTTATCCATATAGAGTTGATTGTTCTGGGGGCTTGGCAACACGCTTTATACTCTCCGAATTTCGCACATGAAGAAGGTGTTTCTTGCCCAGCCAATCCTACTAAATACAGTGATAATCACAACATACGAGTCCTTCTGGAGTCGGCATTTCCTGTAGGGAACGAGAACGAAGTAGATCATCTTCATCATCAGTCTCAAAGAGAATCACAGTAGGCATGGTTGATCTGGAATATACGTGGGCATTAGAGTGGCGAATCCGAGTCACGGTTAACCGTCCCTCGCTTCCCTCTCAAACGGTTAACCGTGAGAGGCGGGTTTACAACCCCACTCTCCACGGGTCAACCGTCTGCTATGCCAGTGGGTAAACATGAGCTGTTTCGACCCGTGAGAGACGGGTCGAAAACAGCTCATTGCCTCCTTCCTCTCACAATCAGTGGACCAAATGTGATGATTCAAACACAGAACTGAATCGGCATTCTTTCGAGAGCCGTTGTCGAGTTGAGCAGTTCTGCGTTTGAATTATTTCATTTTATCTACGGAGAGCTGAGATAAGAGGCAATGAGCTGTTTTCGACCCGTCTCACACGGGTCGGAAACAGCTCATCGGAGAGAGGTGGTCGTAAACACGAGAGGGAACGGTTAACCGTCTGACCCGTCCGATCTCTCCAAAACAGTGACCCGTTGACCCGGATTTGCCACTCTAGTGGGCATCATCGTTGCTAGAAGCAGTTCACCTTGATTAGTGAAAGAATCCTACACAGTTTTGCTCAAAGTAGCCACAATCCCACGCGAATTATGCAAAAAAGCAAACCCCTGTGATTTGGAACACACAAACAAATTTCAGCCTCGTAATCTGGCCTCTAGGCACCAAGAAATTAGAAGAATCAACCCCCTCAACCAAACTTTTTTTCTTTCTCTATAACTTGAGACATTATTCTTTCCTGGCGTCTAAAGAGAAGAAGAAAAGAGATCCCACAATCTTTGTCTTCTCATGAAAATTACATTCTTTTACATTCTCATACCAAAACTAGCCGTTTCCCTTCT
Organism: Pristionchus japonicus; assembly: GCA_900490845.1. Classification (NCBI taxonomy): domain Eukaryota; kingdom Metazoa; phylum Nematoda; class Chromadorea; order Rhabditida; family Neodiplogasteridae; genus Pristionchus; species Pristionchus japonicus. The sequence continues at coordinate 200,486 of LS488987.1, read as the reverse complement.
CATTCTCTCACCAACATCACACTGCCGCAGCAACCAACCCTAGTCTCTAGGCTAGTGAAATGCCTGGTTTCAAATACAGAAAAGGTAGCTGAACCTTTGCATTTATATTTTGGAATATCTCAATTCAAGAAGAAACTTTATCAGCTAAACACAAAGTAAAACATTGATTGAATCAAAGCAACAACAATTGAATGCAAAAAGTGGACAACTTCGACAAGGTTATTGTTGAGAATTTTGAGCGAAACTAGTTGCAAATGTGAATGCGTTGAGAAAGAGGTAGATTAGAATTAGCTATAGGTTACAAAAGGATGATTTAGTCTCGCGATACAACTCAATCGATCTACCGTAATCCTCGGAATACTGTAACTGGGAAGAGAAGATAATCAGACGACAGGGTTCTTTCTTGGTCTTCCTTTTCCTCTCTTCTCACCAGTCGAAACGGGCGAAGTCTGTAATACACACATGTTTACACATTCAATTTCTGTTCCCCAAGAGTAAATAATATCAATAACATCCGTGATCAAAAGGCAACTAACAAAGCCAACACGATGATTTCCTTCCTAAACGACACACTGGCAGGTAGCGCAATCAGTGCACACCCACACTCAACTGCCTCATAGCCTAGTGGTATTGATAAGAGCATCGATAACTTTTGGTTGATGGCTCGAATCCCGGTCGAGGAAAATCTTTTGCAGCTTTTTTCTACTACGTAAAAGTGACTATTCAACGACTTCCTTGTCCTTTCCCCTATCTCAATCGTACCTTGACAGCGAAGGAAACTCTCTTTGCGGGAGTCTTCCTGCCGGGAGGACGGCCAATCTTCTTCACAATAGACGAGGGAGTCGACTTGAGGGAAGGAGGAGCTCCCTGCGAGAGGCGACGAACCTTCAAATACATTATATTGTATATATTTAAAAAAATGAAAAACCAGCATGTTTCGCTCAAAAAAAGCGCAAACACTACAAAACACTACAGAACCCAAAAGCTCGATATGATTCTCGAGATCTCGAATCAATAAATTCAGCAGGTTCCTTACCGTAGTGCGGATGTTTGCAGCGATTTCTGCAGTTGGGCGGCCACTCTTGACGAGAGAAGCACCAGCAACGGGCTGAAGAAGAAGGGATAAAGTAAACTCATTGTGATCGCAATGCGCTATTCCAAAACCATTCAACTGCTCTCTATACTCCTACGTAATGATACACCTCGGGAGACTAGTGTTAGCTATTTAATTAGCATGCTTATCACTCACGCTTGCAGCGGCTGCAGCCTTGGCTGCATTGGGCGGACGACCTCTCCTCTTTGGAGGAGCACCAGTAACCTCCTGAAGAGGGCATTATTTCATGAAGTAAACACTTGTGATTTGACTGTGCAATTTTGCCCGAGTAATCTGTGCACATGTCGCACACAGATATAAATTAACCTCTTTAGAAATTGTAAGTTAATCAATTAATTAACTAATTAGTATGGTCACTTGAATCACTCACGCTTGCAGCAGCTGCAACCTTGGCTGCATTGGAGGGACGGCCTCTCTTGCGAGCTGCACCAGAAATGGGCTGAAAGAGAGAGAATTTTCATTTAGTAATAATGCACATCAGTAGTCTGATCCTCGCTTCACCCGAGGCGATATATTTTCTATTGTTTCTTTAGATTTCATTTAAACTAGTCAACCAATCATTACTCTACTCACACTTGCAGCAACTGCAGGCTTGGAAGCAGTAGAGGAGCTGTCTCTCCTAGCGGGAGCAGCAGTGTTGGTCTGAACGAGGGAGAAATAAACTTAATTTTTCAAGCACTTCTTGTTTCATGGCTCATTCTACGTATTAATCATCAATTTAAAATGAAAATGAAAATGAATATAGCGGTGTGGTGCTCTGACATAGCGAAAACAGGTGGAGAACGAGGAACAACTCGCCGTTGGTCGACCGCGCAGCAAAGAAATAAAGGTTTCGGCACTTCAGCATGAGCATTTTCGCTAATTTGAGTAGCAGGGCCGAGCTACCGCTAGTGTGATAACACTGCATCGGTTTCGTTACGTGGTGGGTAAGAATACGGAAACTGAAACTTCGAAACAGCGTCTCAACATCATTATCACGTTTCGCCTGTGCTGTCTAATTATTTATAACACTGTTCACTCACTTCTGCAGCAGCCGCAACTTTCGACGCGTTAGAAGGACGGCCTCTCTTTGCGGGAGCAGCAGTTTTGGGCTGAAAACGAAGATTTGGGCTCGAACTCGAAGCATGACGCTCATTTTTAGCAGAAGAACACGTTCAATGAGTTTACTTGAACGCTCTGAGCTACAAATATATATTTATTATACATTAAAAGTGAAATAATAAGCTAATCAACCAATTATCAGCTTACTTGGACAGCAACAACAGCCGTGTCGATCTTCTTCGGAGGGCGGCCGCGCCCTCTCTTCACCACGCCATTCGGAGGGCTCATCTTGATGCTCATCCTCATCTCGAAACGTGTTCCTGAGGGTTGCAAATATAAATTAAGTTAAGGTAAAAGTAATGGGAGCGGAAATAAGCCACAATCAACTCGATAAAGTGAACGGAAGAAACGAGTTGAAGCCTAAACGAGAATTGGCGCTGTCAGGGTCGTTTCCCTGGTCAGTAGGGTGTAACCAGGCTGCCATATTGACGTAAAACGGTATGAACATCTATTTACAGCAAAAAATTAGTGCAAATAACGTCTAACAACACGAAACGGACGAGAGAAGTTGAGACTTGTCCTGAGACGATTTTCCTTACAGTAAGACAGTTCGACCTATCATGAAGTGTTTTTCTCTTTCTCGAAATTTTCTCTATTATTTTTCCACTTTTTAAAAGTAATTTTAATTAACTAAATGCCATTTTGAGAGACCATCCAGGTCAGCGTTATAAAATCACGCATGAATACAGTGTGAATAGAGAGGCTGACGAGTTCTTGAGAAGTGCTGCTATCTCCACATATTTTTGTTATCCAACGATTCAATATTCTCACTTTTATTCACCGTATAACAGAGATTAGCTACACCAACCCATATTGCATAATATACTCAACGTACACATGGTATTGCTACCTAACGACGCTCTAACGAAGGCTAACGGAGAGCTACAGTAACCCGCGAGTTGCTATGGTCTTATCTCTTTTAGATTTAGACTGCTATAACACACCTCCTTAGGTCGTCATTACCCCAATTCAAGCAGGCTACGTTTGCCAAAAGATATTAATAGGATCTGACAACCTGAGGGAACAAGTGGACCCGAATCACTAAACGTATTTATCCAACAAACCAATATTCATCACAGTATAAAAAATTATCGCAAGCACAGATTATTACAAATAAGAAACGAGTGGATAACCAACAAAACTGTGATTCTGACTCTAATGTACTAACCATAATAACTTGTAACCATAATAACTTGTAAACTTATCTCAAGAATAAATGGACACTAAACGCTATTAACAACACAAAGAAACGAATGAATGGACAACCAAATTGGGCTCTTGTGAACATCCCTCTGTTCACACTTCATCTCCCATCGACCATCTTCTTTCCAATGCAAGCCATACTCGCCACTTTCTTGATCAATCCCAGCCAATAGTTCACTGCGGGAAGAGAAACGGCCGCACCGCGAGCACGAACCTTCAATTAACTCATTAAGAACCACTTCTCTCCAAAATTTTCGAAATATGAGCAATGGGTTACACGTCGAAGGTGCGCAGTGTCGATGAAATGAGAGAGGACGGACTCTTTCTTGATCGTAATCTTGCACTCATTACATGTGACTCTCTGCAAATAATCAATGTTCAACGCCAGATTGCAGTGATCTTTTTCATAAGTCTCTTTTCTCATTGCAACTCCTCCATTTTCGAATAATTATTCTCAATTCTGTCAATCTTTCAAGGCTGAAGGGTGATGAAATGTGAAGCAAAATATTAGATAATATTCGCCCTAGTATGATAAGTTCAAAAGGTAATCAACCTTTCCGTCGTTCGTTTGCCTGAGGTAGCTCTTGATATTCTTGTTTCCGCACAATTTCCGCATCTTTCTCAAATGCTGTAGAATGGGGTCCTTTGGCGAAATCGCTGGAGTATAAAATATTCGTAGTTTTCAATCTGTACCGTGAAATGAGAGCACAATACGATCAAACAATAGTCAAGAAAATATTTAAAAACCGACTATTGGGTACGTCGGGACTGCACAATTGAAAGATGTTGATCGGATCTGAACAGAACATTTGCTGTCTGCTATATTCACCATGTTCTGAATCCTAGTAGAGGAAGAGAATTGAAATAGAATAAACAGGACGGGACTTCTCACCGCAGGTATTAGCGAGCTGTGGTTCTTCTCGATTGACAGCCGCCTTCAATAAAGTAAATGTTACAATGGCATTGAAGTAACAAAATTATCAAATTACCACCTCTTTCATCTTCTTCTTATCGTTGAGCTTCTTCGAATAAGACATTGATAGCTGCTGTATCTCGTAATGAGCGAGCTCATTAGTGAGCTGAGCGATTCTGGATAGATTTGAGATAGTGAATTGATCCTTCAGCTCACCCGAAGGCCACCTCGTCCATAACTAGCCAATTATCTCACCTCGCTCGATCTCTCAATTCGTTCTTCTCAGCTTTTCTAATCGTCTCATTCAAATCTTGCTTGAGTGCGAAATTCTTACGAAAAAGCTTCCTGATAAGTCGATTATTGTGCTATATTGCTTAAAAAAAATGAAAATAACTCTTTCAAACCATGCGCAAGCTCCTCCCTACTTCTCGATTGATTCAATTCTCCTTTGAGTGTGAAATTTTCAGTTGCCAGCTCACTGAAATGTTTGTAATGCTGTTAATTTGTCACTGATAAGTAAATATAGAATAGATGGAAGAAGGTAGAGGATAATACTGAATAAGAAAATAACTAACAAGTGCATCTTCTTCGCAATTTCTTCCCTCTTCTTTGATGAAACCAATTCCTCTTTGAGTGAGGCGACCTCACGAGTAAGTTCACTACAATGCATTTGAAGTATCATATTGACATCCATTTTGACATGTACACGCGAATCATAGACGAAGAATCTCACTCTTTCATGTCATTGGCGATCTCTTCCCTTCTTCTCACTTCGATCAATTCAATGTTGAGTGCGTCGTTCTTTCGCTCCGATTCACTGAATTTAACGAATGAATAATATTTTCGAAAGTGCAAACTAACATTCCTCTGATAGTTGCTTGCTCCTCTCTTCTTCTTGCATCTCGCAATTGATTGGAGAGATCGGCCAATCTGAATTATGGTAAATAAAATATAGTGTAAGCGTACTCTCATTTTATATTCTAGAAGCAAGAACAATCGAAATCGTTCATACGTGGGAAACGAAAATGAAATAAACACCTTTTCTGTAGTTCATTATCCAGTTTTTGACTTGAACCATCACGAATGCCTCGCTTCGAGTCCTCCATCTCAATTGCTCGCTCTGCAAATATAAATTCCGTGAGTTCATTACGCCCGTTTAGCACATATATCAACAGAATAGTGCAAATACAATGGCTACAACATCCAACCACCCTCCCGGAATGAATAACTCTCGTTTCAAAATCGCATTTTGAATCTACGAAAAGCTGTAACGGTACGAACAGGATCTGTGAACCTGACGAATTCAAGAACAATACGATCTGAATATTTGAATTTCTTTATCAAACAAATTCAACAGTCAACAAATAATCGGAACCATAGTGCAGTTCCATTAACAAAAGAGCCTCCAAATTCGAAAGTCAGGAAAACCCTCGATACAAAAGGAAGTTAACAACGAAGAAACGAGTGGATAAACCAAACAACAAGGGCAAAATAGATGTGGATGCAACTCTCAGTCACAATCCATCTCAAATCGACCGAAAATCTACATCCCCAATCGACTACTGCTGTCTTTCTGCAGCAATCGCAGCTTCCTGCAGCTCATTCAGCCAATACTGCAGGGCAGGAAGAGAGACGGCGCCACCGCGAGCACGAACCTTCAACGGATCGACCAAATTGACGAATGAGAATGCCTCTTTTTCACTATTAGGAACGTTCGAGAAATTTGAACCTTTAACCGTTAACCTATCGAACCTTGAACGTTGGCCAATTACCTTATTGGCCTATTGTTAATGCAATCTGTCATCCTTTTTCATTGCTAGGAACGCTCGATTAAAAAATAAAATAGTGAAATTGCGCTCCAAGTACTCACACTCCTGTAATGAAACGGCGAGCGGAAGTGGAGAAAGACGTGTTTCTTCTTGACATTCATCGCGCAAGCTTCGCAAGTGAATGACTGCAAATAAATAGTCAGAAAGTCAGAACGCCACCTGGAGAAATTGGTACTTCCCGAGTTCACCGGAAGAGTGTCTACCCAACATCCACCCCGACCACCACCCTGCGTTAGGCAATCTAATTTATAGAATGAGTGAAACATATCCGTCCTTCCGAGAAATTCCACAGGTGCCTACAAATCACCTTCACTCACCTCAGCAGGGTCGAATCCGCCACAATATCTCTCAAATATCGCGTAACTCATCTTGACCTTCTTGAACTTATATTTCACATGTTTATCCGCGAAATTCATAGAGACCGCTGTAGTTTCGTTCATTTATTAGCATCGTGAACCATTTAAACCATTTTCTCGTTAGTTAATAAAGTGTTAGTATGGTCGAAAGTGACAAAGTGCTCACACTCAGCGATGTTGGGACGGCACAGTTGAAACATGTTAATAGGATCTGAACAAAATGTTTGTTATTTCGCTGTATTTCCCATATTTTCGTTCCAAGACAAGGAAAATCACGAAAATTGAATAAACAAACAAAAATGAGTAACCTGCAGTCTCAGCAAGCTGGGACTCTTCGCAATTGATCTGAATGAATTTAATTTAATTTTAGAGTGCGATTGAAAGTATCAAATAATCGAAAACAGTCACCTCCTCTTTCTTCTTTTTCTTAATTTCTTTCACCTCATTAGAATGAGAAATTTCGATAGGATTCTGTTGTCCTTCATACTGAGCGAGCTTTCTCGTTAGCTCATCGATTCTAAAGAACGTTGAAGTACATACGTGATCCCTCCCTCTAGCCACTTCCCATTAGCTCACCTCGCACGATCTCTCTTCTCATTCTCCTCTGCTTTTCTTTTCATCTCATTCAACTCTCCATTGAGTGTGCAGTTCTTAGTTGCAAGCTCACTGAAAAATTAATGATGTTGTTGTTCAGAAGCTGTTAAATTGTAACTGATTCTAAATGGAAATGTGAAAAATATAGAAGAAAATACAACGAGAATGAGAAAGCGATTCCTCTTTGAGAATTGCATTCTCACGATAATAGAATTTTAGAAAGCACACATAATAAAAGTGGGTACTTTCCTAGTTTGTAACCAAGCCCCGCCTTCTTTTTCACACCTCATGAATCTTTGTGCTAACATGCCTATGTTGATCAGGTTACTTAGGCTTAGTTGCTCAGGTTTAGGATGAGTGCAAGATTCTCTTGGCGCAGTCTTAACCTAAATCTTAACCTCGTACCGCCCCACTATATTAAAAGGGGCGGGGTTTGGTTACAAACTAGGAAAGTTCCACAAATCAAATAAATTAGCTCACTTTTTCATTCCATTAGCGATCTCCTCCCTTCTTCTCACTTCGATCAACTCAATGTTGAGTGCATCACATTTACGCTCCGATTCACTGAAATAATTGAATAAATAGTTTTTGAATAATTCAAAATTCAAACTAACATTCCTCTGATAGTTGCTTGCTCCTCTCTTTTTCTTGCATCTCGCAATTGATTGGAGAGATCTGCCAATCTGAATTGAGATGAAAAATTTCGTGGAACGAACTTCTTTGTTGCGAGAAATACAGACAATAAACACTCTTGAAATGTGGAAACGATAATGAAATTATCACCTTTTCTGGAGCTCATTATCCAATTCTCGATTCGATTCTAGTCCTATAGAATTTGAGTTAGCATCCATTTTGCTCGCTCTGCAAACAATATTTTTCAATGCGTTTTTTAACTTCCGTTTTAAGTATCTAACACCAGAAAGCCAATGGTTACAACATCCAACCACCTTTCCGAGGTGAATATTTTTGCTTCAAGATCGCATTTCGAACCAACAAAGAGCTAAAACGGTATGAACAGTGTGATGTCCTTGAGTGGTGTGGACGAGCTTGTGCGACGGAGTTTACTTGATAGCTTTATCGACGGGCGGGAGAAATACACAGACGACGTGGCGCAGCCACGGCTCGAGACTCGAATGGCAATAATAGCCAAATACGAAACAGCGAACGTCAAACTGAGTATCGCAATGGTTAAGGGCTGACAATCAGCGAGACAGTTTGACGATGAGCATTACAGTATACCTAGTGGGTCAGTTGTGTCATGAATGTGGCAATAGGGCGCACATATAATTACTGTAATTCGAATATGGTATTAATTATATAATTACTTAAATATAATTAATTAGAGGCTTTTACACAGCACCTC
>LS488987.1:174611-187399 GCA_900490845.1 Pristionchus japonicus | reverse complement strand
CAGTAATCGTCTTCAGATTACCCTTCTGGTACAATCGATTCACCTCTCCGGCGAATTTCATCACTTCCATGCTGCCCATAGTGGACATCTTTTGATTGAAAAACCGCACTCTCAATTCGAAATCTGATTCTTTCTTTCCAAACAGGCTCTTGAGTGCATCCACAGTATCATCGAACTTCACAGTCATAACATCCTGTGGTGATTTGTGGTCTCTGTATTGCTTGTTACACTTCACACTGAGGTGCCTCAACAACACTCGCACTTTGGTGCACTCATCGCACTCTTTCATATCGTGATCGAACACGTCACGGTATCGATCGAACCAGTTCTCGAACGTGCAATCCTCTTCGTCGTACTCGAATTCGACGATTTTAGCATCAATAGCATCAAAAGATGGGCCACTAGGCTTGCTCACTACTCCCTGTGTCGCGTTATCTTCTCCTCCTCTCCCTTTAGTTCCGCTCTCAGCGAACTTCTCGAGAAGGGATTCGTATTTCTCGTTTTGACCCCTGGCCATTTCCACCATGTTCTTTTGCATTTCACTCATAGCCGACAGGAACTGTGCCATAAACGTGGGCAACGGTGCCTCGTTTGCCTCTGGCATGATTTCGTCACGTTGAGTAGCCGTGGCACTCACTCAATTATCGATTAGGTGGTGATCGGCCACAAAATCAAAATTTGCGCAGCACCTCCGGTATGCAAAACGCACGGCTCAGCCCCAATATGGCTTACAACGGTGCCCGATTGGCGTGCCCAATTGGCGATTCAATAGTGCCCGATTGGCAATTACTGAACAAAGCCGATATCCGGTTCAAACACGATTTGCGGGCCACTTTCCCACAAACCGCAGGTCAAAAACAAGGAAAAACGAGAGTCAAATACGTTTTGTTGACAAACTAACGTCAATTACCGATAATGGCAAAAGAAACTAGTTAAAATCGTGAGAAAACGACTTACCTGAACGCCAATGTGATGTCCTTGAGTGGTGTGGACGAGCTTGTGCGACGGAGTTTACTTGATAGCTTTATCGACGGGCGGGAGAAATACACAGACGACGTGGCGCAGCCACGGCTCGAGACTCGAATGGCAATAATAGCCAAATACGAAACAGCGAACGTCAAACTGAGTATCGCAATGGTTAAGGGCTGACAATCAGCGAGACAGTTTGACGATGAGCATTACAGTATACCTAGTGGGTCAGTTGTGTCATGAATGTGGCAATAGGGCGCACATATAATTACTGTAATTCGAATATGGTATTAATTATATAATTACTTAAATATAATTAATTAGAGGCTTTTACACAGCAAACAGGATTTGAGAACCTGACGAATTCCAGAACGATTCGAGGCGAATAATTGAATTTCTTTATCCAATAATTCAGCAGTTAGACCACAGATCAAAAACAAGAAACGAAAGGGTTACAAAGGAAATAGTGATTCAAAGGAAATACTCTCATGTACATACTTCGAACCAGACTTAAAAACACAGCACCACCTTACTGAACCAACTAATTACAAGAATAACTCGATAAAAATGCAATTAACAAAGAAGAAACGAGAACGAGATGAAATCTAGAGCAATGCAACTGTCTACAGTCAACAATCTATTTCATCTCCAATCGACTACTCGTGCTTCTCTGCAGCAATTGCAGCTTCTTTCCGCATATTCAACCAATACTGCAGGGCAGGAAGAGAAACGGCGCCCCCGAGAGCCTTCACCTTTAACGTTGGCCAATTAGCTTATTGCTCTGTTGTAAATATTATACAATCTGTCATTACTTTTCCATTGCAAGGAACTCTCGTGAGCTTATTACATTCGGTCACTTAAAGTTCCCCTCCACACACTTTTATAAACCCAACAGCACCCAACCGCGAAGCATAGAAGCGCGACGCTGTTGCGCACGTGGTGGTGCTGTTTTGCGCTCAATTTTAGTTTGTGTGGAGGGGAACTTTAATAGCGTTAATACCGAAAATAGCAAAATCGCGCTGTAATTACTCACCTTCCTGTGATGAGAAGGCAAGAGGAAATGACTGAAGACCAATCTCTTTTTGATTTTCTCCGTGCAGACTTCGCAAGTGATTGACTGCAAATAACTAGTAATTGTCAATGAAAGATCATCTTGGAGACATTTTGCAGCACTGACCTCTGCATCGTCGATTCCTCCGAAAAAGCGAGCGTACATCTCGTCGCTCAATTTTACTTTCTTATATTGGGCTGCAATTTTTTGAGCCGCAGCACTCATAGAAATTGCTGCAAATTCGATCATTTATTAGCAAATTTATGTAGTTGACCAACTATTTTTATTCGCCCTTTAACTTATAAACGCACTAGAATGTTAAAACAAAGAATGCTCACACTCAGCAGTGTTGGGGCGGCACAGTTGAAAGATGTTGATAGGATCTGAACAAAAAATAACAGGGAGGGTCAACTGTCAGATTGAAGTGTCTAAAATCGAAAAGACACAAAAAATGCGGTAAGAGGCGCTTGTGCTGTTGAGGTGGTCTTCCCTATTCCCCCTCTCCCCTCCCTCTCATTTCCTCTCCTCTGCGGAGGAAAGGGCGGTCTCCCCCCAGAGGGAAGACCAAGTCCGCGGGGGCGAATGCTCCCCTCCCTCTCCTCGAATGGGAGAGAGATGGACTAAACCGAAAACGTGTGGTCTCTTCTTTTAAAGTCACAGCAAAAAATCAAATTAAAATTGCAAGAGGAGACACTTAATCTTCTTTAGATGGATGAATTGATTGAATTAGCCTCAATGCAAATTCGAAATGTTCAGAATTGATTAATTTTTACTCGCGCCGACCGAGCACAACGAGTAGGGTGAGGAGAAATGAGAGAGGTGGAAGAGGAAGGGGAGAGGGGGAATAGGGAAGACCACCTCAACAGCACAAGCGCCACCTCTTACCGCAAGTGTTGGCGAGCTGGAGTTTTTCTCCATCGACAGTTGTCTGAATGAAAAGCATTATCACAATAAAATTATTCAATTATTGCCTGTGAAATACCTTCTCTTTCTTCTTCTCCTTCCTCTCTTTCACCTTCTTAGTGTGAGAAGATGCGATAGGAACTTGCTGCACCTCTGTTGGATTCTGCTGTCTCTCGTATTCAGCGATCTTGCTCGTTAGCTCAGCGATTCTAAAGATATTTGAGATCGTCTTATGGCAATATTATCTCGGTAGGAAGATCTGTTCTAATTTGACAGTGATCCAACTTAGCTAAGCTATAGCTGATCACTTATCCAAACTCGTCGGCCCTATTCTTCCGCATTTGTGTATGATTTCCTCAGTATAAACCTTTCTGTATTCACTTCCTCACCTCGTTTGATCTCTCATCCGATTCTCCTCAGCGTTTCTTCTTGTCTCCTTCAATTCCTTCTTGAGTGCACGATTCTCCCGAGTGAGCTCGCTGAGATAATTTTATTACGCGCATCCAATTTATTACTTTCATATCATTTCAATCACTAGTACATTATCCTTTCTACCTCTTTTCCTTAGAATTAGATTTATTTTTTATTTTTTTGGAAACAAACCTTGTCTTGTTGTTAGCCTTTTCCTCGCCTCTTCTTGCCTCTCCCAATTGCTCCTTGAGATCATCCAGTCTAAATGGAAGAACGATGGGAATAAGAAAACGAAATCGAAACTATCTTTCCGGATTCAAGTCAAACATTCAAACCCGACCTCTTCTCCACTTCTTCCTTATACACCTTCTTCGATTGATCGAGAATGCCTTGCTTAGAATCTGCAAAAACAAACAAACTTCCTAGCCTTATTCCCATGATTGGGGTCGGCTGCCCTATATTATACGTACTGATGCGAAGAATCTGCAATAACAACAATCAATCAATCTACAGTAATCCACAGTCAAACTCCAGAGGATAAATTCGATACCGAGTAGATTCTCCGCTCGTTCCGCACGCAACTGCTCCTCGCGAGCGGCACGGCACGCTTTCTGAAAGGAATATTGATTATTCTGCTTCAAAAACCTGGAAGGAGTCTTGAACTAAGTGGTTTCCAATTGAAAACGCATAAAACAATAAATCTTTTCGAATGCCAAAACAAAGGAATTTAATACCTGGTACATTCGCTCCAACTTGGCAACTTTCTTCTGTAGCTCGACGACTTCTGGAGAGGGAGGGGCAACCTGTAGATGTATTTATTAATCTAGAGTGATAAATAAGATGCATTGGCTTTCATCGATATTATAGACAAGAGGGTACTTGCTTAGTTCTCCGGAAGAGTTTCAATTCTCTATCCATCCCTTACCACCAACATAACGTTTGGAAATGTCCTATTATGAATGAGTGAAACTCAGCCATTCTTGCGGGAAATCAGACTATAGACAGTACATCCTCAGGCACCGTTGATAGCACAACAGATCTAATCCTTTTCTCGGCACTCCTGCATTTTCCCAGACAACTCAAAATATGCCCATAACTTCCTCCATCTCATATCACCAACCCAGCGGGAAACCATTTTATTTAGGAAATCACTGAAACTCATTTCATTTTCACCCCATGGTCCGGAAAAGTGCAGGAGCGCCCTTTTCTCACACTCACTTCCATCACGACAGGCTGTTGTACAGACTCATCATCATCATCATCATCAATGGTAATAACTTCACGTGGCTGAAACAAATAATATTCCAGGAAATTAGAAGAAAAGGCACTATAAATAGTGAGTCCTTGACAGTGAGCGAACCTTTGCCAGACGAAGTTGCTTGGCGAAGATATTCATACTCCCACTTTTATAAAAACAAACAAATTACTTAATTATTTCATTAATGATTCCGTATGGAAAAATGAAGTATAAAAAGGATCCAGTGACCTTTTAAATCCCTGAACAAGTACAAACTAATTGATACAAAATCTTTATTCAAACTTCAACGTAATTAACAAATTATTCGCAAATTAGAAAACCAACACAAACAAAAGACAAACGAAGACATGGAACAACAACAACGAACAATCGATTTTGATCCGAGTTGGAATCTCTCCAATCACTCATCTTTTTCATTCTCCTGATCATTCTTCTTTCCTCCATCGATTGCAGCCGATTCCTTCTTATTCTTTGCAGCAACTACAGCAGTCTCAGCTTTCTGCAGCTCCTTCATCCAATATTCAAAGGCGGGAAGAGAAACGGCTGCGCCATGATCACGAATCTGTAGAGAACACTATCTTTTTTTGGTTTTATGATAATCAAAATGTAAAAAATAGATCAAAGTACAAACAGCAAAAATTGCAATTGGAACCAGAGATCCGCTCTCTATCCCGATCCCTCGAAAATGATTTCAATAAGTGTAACTGACCTTCTCGAAATGCTTCTCCCATAGGAAATGATCGAGTACGAATCTTCTGAGCACTGAAGTTTCGCACACTCCACACGTGATGGGCTGGAATGGAATTGTATTTGTGCTATTTTTGCTTCATGATTTCATCAACAGAAGAGATCAGCCTTAAACCGACCTGCCCAGCAACATTCTAATGAATATTGTTTGATTGTTTCTCAAATTAGGACGGATTCAAGAAGACAAGATTAAGCACATAAAGAATAAATATCAGAGAATACATAAAACTGCAATGGCGAACGTACCTTGTTGGCCCTCTTTCCCGTTGTATTCCAATACGCAACCCATTTCTCCTCTCCAACTTCTCCCATCATCTTTCTCAGTTCTTCCGTCGCGGCTTTGAGCGGAATCGCTGCAAACCTTTTTCAATAATCAACATTTTCATCGTTATTTACATCTTTTCACTACAAAAACTGCCCTAGAAAGCATATACGAAAGAATAAAGAACGATTAACAGATCTTTGAATTTTCATCCTTTGCAAAAGCAGAGTATTTATAAAGTGAAAGGTTGAAGTAGCTTCAACTGTAAAAATTTCTAAAGCGCTCTGGGATCTCGAAAGTCGTTCCTTACTTCTCCTTATATATTCGAACAAAAGGACCGAAAACGAACCATCGGGGGAACGGGAATAACAGAGTTGAAAGATATTCACTCGATCTGAATAGAACGATTATAAATAGACAAAGATATGAGAAGTGAGAAATTAAAAAAAGTTTTGGAAGTCAAAAATCCTCACGTCCGATAACAGAAAGTTCGACTAGATGGAATGTCATCGGAGTCTGAAAGTAAAATATTGCCATGGAAATATTAAATTGAAGTCATGTTTATGGAGAGCCTATAGAAAAAGATATCAATTTAGAAAAAGAATGGCATTACAATTACCTTCACTCTCTCATTCTCCTCCGTTTCCTCTTGAACATCGACCATATCTTCCGTTTCTTTCACGGCATTGACACTGAAAAATTGGATTTTATTTACAATAAGTCGCTTAATGGAAACAGCTAATTACGGAGCTAAATCTCTCATAAATAAGGATATTTACGAACTCCATTCTATTGTATAACATTGAATTCAGTAAAAATATTAACGCCAGTACCTGAGAAGGGAATCCTTGAGCTCGAGATTTTCACGACGAAGCTCACTGAAATTGAACAAATATTTCAAAAACCAAAATAAGCTTGCTTACTTCTCTCTGAATATAACATTATCCGCAAATCTTTTTGCCTCATCCAATTGATTTGTCATTGCGAACTTCTCACCCAACAAATCCCTGCAAAGTTGTGCAATTTCAAACAGAAACCAAGCCGAATCGACTAAGAAATAAGAAACAAACTGGATCATCTGAGCAGCAACTTTCTCCCTTCCAACGGACGCATGATACTCTGCTGTGATCACATTAATATGGCGAGTTAATTCACTGAAATGCAGATTTAAACACCAGAATTCAATTCAAAAACGAACTGTTCCTTGCTGAACAATTCTCTTGTTTTTGCTTCCTCCAATTCCTTCGAAAGATCTCTGAAATTCAAAGGAAAAATAATTTCGGAACTGTGGACAACTGAAATACCTCTCCCTTCCTTTCGATTCCTCCAATTGCTTCGACAGAAGAGTCAATCTGAATAGGAATGAGTTGTTAGCGACAAAAAATAAGGCCCAATGGACTGTCCAATGGACTGTGTGTTCGAATTCACTTACTTTGCCTGATCGCTCAATCGATTTCCTCTGAATTGACTACGCTCCTCTTCTCTTGATCTATAAATTAATGTTCAGATAGGTAAATCAATTATAGCGATTTGATAATCACAAAGTACCTGTTACTCTCAAGCTTGAACGTATCGAATTCGATAGCCATTGAACTGTAATGACTTTTAAAATAAAATAATATTTATTTTTTCCATCGACAATATGTAATTGGTATGTCCTACAGTGCCTCTCCAAACGTTTAGGTGCGCTCCCTTAACCACTGCCCGCATGAGTAGATCCATGTCGCGTGCACCCCGTACATTTTGGGGTCACGCTCATCCTGTGTATCTTTAATGACCAAAATTTGTATCTCACCGCAATCTCTGAATTGCACCATCTGCTTGCTCCCTCATTTCGTTCATTTTCTCCTTCAGCGATATATTTTCTCGGGCAAGTTCACTATAAATAATTAGGTTTCACGATTAGGTTAAATTTAAAGTTCGTGAATAACTAGCCGTTCTTTGTTGATTGCTTCCTTAGCCTTTCGTTTCACCTCAAGCAATTCTTCCTTGACTCTCGAATTCTCTTTGGCTATATCACTGAAATTTATAGTTTGAATCGACAAATCAGTAAATTACATTTTAAATATATTTAAGCGCGATATTTGGCAATAGAATCGAATCCAAAGTATATCGAATTCGCTAACCGTTCTTTCACAATTGCCTCTTCCGCCTTTCTTTTGGTTTCATTCAATCCTCCCTTCAGTGTTTCCACATATTTCTCCAGCTCTCTCGGTTTCTTTTCGAAAATTGAATTCTTCTTAGTCAATTCTCTGAAATTAAGAAACTTAACTTGCACTTTTCAGATCAATAACTTTATTTGGAACTAGATCGAATAGTCATAGAACCGATTTGAGGGTAAGTTTCAATACATGTGAATGGGCTTGATCAAATCGGTTCTTGCTCGAGATAACAATCGAAAATGACATCCATTTCCGTAGAAACTAACTCTATTCTGGCCGCATCTTCTTCCGCTTCACTTCTCAATTTCATGTTTTCCCGACGAAGTTCATCGAATTCTACAGCGATTTTGCTGAAAATGAAACTTTGGAAATGAATAATCAAAGTGCGTGTACAAGTTACATAGGTACAACTGCAGCCAAATATAATAAACACCAATATTTTTCTAGAAATTAAGTGGATAATAACGAACCTTGATCGTATCTTCCACGCGTCTTCCCTGTTACTTATGTCGTTCAATGCATCCCTCAGAGACCGATTCTCTATACTCAGTTCACTAAATTATTTGTTATTACAAAAATGGAAACATTTAAAAGGAGTACTTAAAAAGATTCGCGCTTACAACCACGCTTCTTTCGCCTACAACACAACAACACCGTGAATGTTGACGATTCTTTGTTTAAATAAATGAAAACTAACAGATTTGCATGGCTAGCCGTCCCCTCCTTTCTTCTCAATGAAACAACCATCAATTTAAGAGCCTCATTCTCCGAAACGATTTCACTGAAATTTAGAGAATATTGAAAATCATAGAACTAAGTAAGTCTGTTATTTACCTCTTCTCTCGATCATCATCCACAATATCATTGTTCGAAATACCGACAGTATCTTGTTTCGAGTCTGGAAAGAGTTAAGATAAGATTTCAGAAGTAATCATCTCATTCATCATTACCGAGTTGATTCCCAGCGGTTTTCGCATTACACTCGCCCTCGTGGTAGAAAGTGCATGTGCACTGAAAGAATTATGCCAACAAAATGATAACGACGTTTTGCAAGAAACATTTCAATGCATTATATATTTTAAACCGCTAAAATACCTCGAATTCATCCTCCAATATGAGATCTTTCGGATGTAGATCAATGACATCGGGAGAAGCAGGGGAGTACGGCAGAATTGCATCGGGAGACGCAGGAGAGTATGACTGAAAATGACCGCAAAAGTTTGAATGATAACAGTTTACGACAACTTCCGCATTTTTGCGTAGCTTTTCTCACATGTGATTTCAATCAATCAGAAAATCATTAATGAAAATGCAAAAAGGAGAAACGGGCAAACCTCATCTTCTAGAATCTTTCCAATCTTCTCAGGAGGTTCTTTAGTGGCCGAATCATCATCATTATCAGAGATTTCGATTATTTCTCCCTTCTGTAATTCAAAATTGGGGGCAAATAGGTGAGAAGAATGATAAACTCAAGCGAACCTTGAAGGGACGACGATCCTCGATAGATTCACTCATATTTCTCTCGAAATTAACCCAATTACTGCAATTTGAGTTGAATCGAGAGGTTATAACTGCTCTCATCGAAACTAAGAGACGACAGGTATTATTGAAGGAAATATACCTTCACAAGAGCCAGGATTTATATTTAATTATTATTAAAACCTTTATCAAGAACGAACACTGAACAAAGAAAACAAAGATGGTAACAACTCGTTCACTTCAATAGATAAACGCATAGATATTTCGAGCAACAAGTCAAATCAACTTCTAAATTTTCGCTTTGATTCTTATCAATTCCTATTAGTCTACAACAACCGTCCATTGACCATCAATTTTCTTCCATATACATCCTCCAACCTTGACTTCTTCTTCCTCGTTAGTAGATTCCTTTAAATAATCAACTTATTCACAACAATTATTCCTCAGTACTAATCAGTCTTGAATATTCACCGAACCTTATCAGACTGAATCCTAGTCATTGATGCATCGAGAGGCTTCACAGAGATTAGATTGGGATACAGAATACTGCAATTATAAACAGTTATCAGAAATCTATGAAATTGGTATTCAGCAATCGAACCGGCGAAATTCCTTCTCTCCTCTACTCGACGTTGTTTCAATCGTTGAATTGACATCAATATCCACCGTGCTGAAGTGAAATTTTAGACAAGACAAAAAAACGTTATAAAATACAAAACAACAACTTACGAAATTTGACGCTTCTTGGTGTAATCCATGTGATCGATATTTCTTTCCTGAACGAATACATCCATTCCATTAGAGTGTCCCATTGTGACCACCGTACCTTATGTTCTTTTTCCTCGTTGATTTCATTGTCGTTGACCCAATCCGAAACGCGCCTTCGCTTTCTATAATAACACAAATTGAGTTATATTTCTTACAGTGACTAGGAAGATCGAAAATCAGTATTTTTTTAAACAAACCTTTTCATCTCACGCATATCCTCTTTCAGAGTCTCATTCTCATAAGCAAGTTCGCTGAATTTTTATATTTGTTGATCTGTATTTATATCCATTTCAGCAAGTAATAACTGATCAGTAATAATACCACACAACACTATACATTCGCCGATTTTGTAAAATTCTAGGTGAATAAGGAATGGATCGAAAAACCAACAGTTCTTTCTCGTTTGATTCTTTCAGTTTGCTTACGATAACTTTCAAATCTTCCTGAAGAGCAAAATTCTCCCGGTCGAGATCACTGAATAATAGTTTTATTTTAAATAAAGTGATGGAGAAAAAAAGCGTTTCGTATTGTTTGTGAATAACAAACCGTTCCTTGTTCTTGGAATCAAACAGCTTGTTGATCGCTTCATTCAATGCCGCCTTGAGTTCGAAATTCTCTCGAACTAACTGACTAAAAGTAGAAAGATAAATGTTCAATGCAAATCTCAATGATTGATAGCTTATCAATAAGGAAACGAAAAAAAGATATGGAAATATAATAACTATTTCACCTCTTTTCTGCTTCAACCTTCGTTCCATCAACAAATTCTTGTTTAGTCTCTGAAATGGAAAAGTAAAAAGACCAGAAATAATCCATCCGTGGCCAAAAGCGGAAAAACATCCATCCATGTTTGAACAACCGATACCGAGTAAATTCTCCGCTCGTTTAGCTCGAGATTCCGCATTGCGAGCAGAAACAACAGCAATCTGAACATTTGTGATTAATAGTAAAAATAAATCAACGACACCATAAAATTTGATTTCGATTCGCATTGGAATAGACTCAAACAAACGAATATCTAAAATACCTGAAGCATCTCTTCCAATTCGCGAACTTTCTCTTGTAATTTGATCAATTCTTGAGAAGAAGAAAGAGAAGGGATGAGATTAGAAGAAGGGATTGAAGAAGGAACGAGGCTCTGAAAAAGGACGATGATTGAGAATTTCAATACTGCGCACTATAACTTGAGCTTATATTGCTCAAATATCAAGATATTTCGGCCAATAGTTTACTAAATGTTAAAACTGAAGTACACCAGTAATCCAACAAGCAATTCCTCTCGATTCGAAATGAAATACGACAATACCTCTGTTTCGCTCCTCTCAATCTTCTCAATTGGCTGTTCCATATCAAATTCAATATCATCGATGACTACAATTCCTCTCTTAAAACAAATCGATAATCATTAATATATTCAAGTAAAAAATACAACAAATACATTTATTCAGAGTGCACTGATCACAAACCTCGGAGGGAACATTATTCTCGATGGAGTTATTCATCTTTCAACGATCAGCTCAGATACTGCAATCTTCATTAGAGGCCATTCTCCACCAAACAAAGTATTCACAGGATCTCAAAACCTGACTTTTCCGGCAACACACATCGTAAAAATAGTTCCGTTTCTTTATCGAACTTTACAACAACAAGACAAATTAAGGACGAAACAACACAATTAACCACCAGCATACTATCAAATCACAACTAATCCTTCTTCCTCACTACTGGCTTCACTTCCGTCTTCACTTCTGCCGCTTCTGCACCAGGGACAGGTCGCAGGGACATCTGATCCATCACTCCCAGCCAATAGTCGAGAGCGGTACGAGAAACGGCAGCCCATTGCGCATGTACCTGAAGTATGTTCACTGCTCCCGAGACTGTCTAACCACCTACTATCAGTTAATCTCAAGTCGACTCTTTCTTTCTGCTAATATTTAGTGGCAAAAGATGTTGAGATGCACTCTCCTTTTCATGATTTTTATTGAATCAGTGATTGTCGTGAACGAAATACAATAGAAATCAAGCTCACATTTTCCACGTGTTTCTCATTGGAGAGATGTTGAAGGACTCCTCTCTTGTTGACTTTCCATCCACATGAGTCACAGATGAAGGTCTGTAATCGCGATCAAAATGATACTGTATTTATACTCAACTTCATCGTCACAATTCAGTTTAACACTATTAATAATTTGGCTTGACTAAGCAAGAAAATAATAATAGAGAAATCTCGATCCCACCTCAGTCTGGATCAACGAGATATTCTTGAAGAATCGACTCTGTCCAACCTTGTCGAAAGCGAGCTTCACACGGCTTATCGTTTCATCGAACGAGACCGCTGTCAAATATTAAATTAGTGTATTGATTAATTAGTTAATTAACGAGCTAGTTTAAGAGACCGGCTCTGAGAAAATTCACCATTTACGCCCTTTTCCGGACATTCCGCCAGGACTTTCGATTCAGGCCACCATACTCACATATGTTGGAGGGACTTTGACCTTGTTTACAAAAATGATGACGTCACTGGTCGAATTGCGAAATGCGGCGCGCCAGGTGCGCGCCAACTTTGAAAAGTGCCTTTTCACAACTTTTCAACGGAACAAGCTGGAATCAAAAATCCTTCTGCATTGTGATGAGGTTGACGTAAATGCACAGAAACACTATCCGGATATTTTTTAGGGTGAGTCTGTAGCCGAATTTGCATCCCAAAATTTTAGTTTTTTCGGGTTTTCACCATTCCGGAGTGGCGTCCGCCGGCCCAATGGGGGTATGCACGTGTAC
>LS488987.1:144891-157477 GCA_900490845.1 Pristionchus japonicus | reverse complement strand
TAAGTCCGCTCAAAATGAAGATATCGACTAGTTCAAAAGCGCGTTGTGATCAGCGTCCAAAAGGCATTGTTCACTGAGCGAATCAAGGTCCTAGCTCAAAGGGGAGCGATTTCGGCCTGACCTGTGTATAGAGATTAATGTCAGATAGGAGAAAATCATAGTATCTGATCTAAATGTACCAGACAAGTCTGGTCGGCAACTCTAAACCAACCGCATTCTGCTTTCCTCTGTGTAGATTCTTGGACATCTTTCCAGTTTTTGCGTTTACTGTACTTTTGAGGGAACCTCTGCAATAGTTACATTTTTGAAATTGTTATTACTGAAAATAGAGTGTCAGGTATGAGCCGCTTTTCAATCAAAATGTCCACATACCTTGTAGCGGACCTTGTAACTCGCTTAGTTATTCCTAATTTCAGTCCTTCTTCCTCTTTCTCAATTGACTCATCTCTATCGTCTATTGCAGCTTCATTCACATTATTAGCCTGCAAAAACTGAGATCGATATTGAATTTACGAGAGAGGTTGGATGGACAGATACTCTGAGAATGAAATCTATACCGGGTTCAAAGCAATGAATCCAAAATCAACCAAAATATCATTCAAAAAAGTGATTGCCATAGGAAGACTATGTTCAGCCTTGATATCAACGAAATCATCATCGAAAGGCTCTTCTTTCGGCTGAATATCAGGGAAGAGAGGATAAGACTCCATCTCATTAGGAGGCTGTGGCAACAGATCGAATGGGCTTGAAGGAGCCACGACAATGGAACTAAAATTATTTACAATTCAAAACAAATAGTAATTAATCGCAATAAATAAAAATATTTGAACGTGAGCCCGACCTCTTCCTCTTCATCAATTCCTCAGTTCCGTATCTCGCAGCGAAAATGAAGTCATCACTATGCAACTTCACCAGCCATTGTTTGTACGGATCGATTTCCTGATAAGAAATTCCGTTTCAAGTACGAGCTTTCCGCTTCTGTTATTATATATGTCTAAGCCAAGAACAAGATAAACTGGTACATGAAGGAGGAAACATTGCCATCTTGTCTCTTTTTTCAGAAATCGTCTCATCGCCATTGACTGCGAACCACTTGCACATTTCGCCTCATACAAACAGTTGGACCGTGTTCATCCAAACAATTTCCCTGCACTTCGTAAAACTAAACTCACTTGACGGAACACAAGATTCGGATGATTGGGGTCGAGTGCATGTTCCAATAGATCTGCTGCTTCCACTCCCTCGAAGTTGCAGTCATTGCATTTCTAGAATAACAACATTATTTAAAATTACAAAGCACAATGCAAATCGAGAGTTTCTATATGCATAGTTGCAGGAATTATGATGATCGAATATCGCATCGAAAGAAAAAAACCAAAAAAAGAGATTACTTGAGGATAATAACTGATGTGATCGTGGATGTGCCTTGACAGATCTTTGATCATACAATTCTGATGACAAAGAAGACATAGAACGTCTTTTCGATCTCCCATTCTGAAAAAAATAGGAAAAAAATTCGGGATGAACTTGGTATAACAATTGTCATAGCGAAAAAGAATAGACAGAGATTATTCAGTATGGATACCAAGGGAATGGTTAATGTGAGAGGAAAAGTTTGCAAAGAGAATGGGTGGTATTTATAACGTGTAAGGGGAGAACATTGACAAGAGGATAAAGAATGGGATTGATCGAATATCTGGACGTCACTAGTGAAGAAGTGACGAGAACGAGTAGCGGTTGCGAGTTCGGAATCGTAAATTCCGAATATCTCACGAGCCTTACTTTCAAAGATGAGGAACAAGTGGGAGAGGTAGTATGCAAATTGGACAAACACCGACCTTTTCGGTAATTCCGATTCCGAACCTGCAACCCTAGTAGCTTAGGATAAATGAACTCATGACTGGATAAATACCCAGTCACAAGTTGATCAATTCGATTTCGAACAGATATGAGAAGGATACGGGACCTCCTTTGAGCACTCGAAAACAGCAGCATGGAAATATATTTATATTCTGATAACAAAGCGAGTAAATTAGCTAGGACGAAACGAATATAACACCAAAGCAACAAGTTAGAAAACGTTGGGCTCGAGTTTCTAAAACTTATCAGAAACAAGAGAAATGGGATGATGAAGAAAAAAGGATGAATCGATCAGAAAAATGGACAAGTAGAATTTCTCTTGTCCTCAGATCTCATGGTCTTCTTTTTCTGGCCCGAGATTACTCTATTGGTGGGGCTATTCGGAACTTCCTTGAATCGAGACTTCTCCTTCACTATCTGAAGTCAAACAAATACTCAAGCGCGAGCAAGAAATACAAATAAGGAAGACTTAGAACACGACGAGAATATTAGACTATGATAACTCAGTTATCGTACCATATCAACTTCTCTGTTCTCCGCATTTTCGATATCCTTCATCTTCTTGTGAATATCGCTCATCTTGGGAAGAGCATGATTCTAGAATTACAATGACTATTATAGAAATATAAATTCTACATCATACCACTTGCTCACTATGAAAACGGAGGGCTCTAGATAGCATAAATAATTAATTTATGTGTATAGACGCACATATTGCGCGCTTTATTGTGGCGTACACATTTAATAAATAATTATGGAATCAAACAATTCACAAAACTCACATTATTTTTCATGGAAGTCGTCCACTTGTGGAAATCAGAATCAGTGAATGCTTTCGAGGAAACGAACAATAGTCGATATACAAATTCTTGTGAACCCATTCGAAGAATCAGTCCCTGAATCAAAAAGAGATATAATAAAATCTTAAATTGATATAAATAATTAAAAGATACCTTATTCGTTCTCGTCTGCTCAACATTGTATACATTGGCAACCTCGACAACATCAATCACTTCGGCTATCTGAATTACCTTCCATCAACTTCCGCATCTCAAATCGTCATTAGGTCGGATGAGAACATTCGGATGATAACCTGCTAGATGAGCACCTAATGAGGGCGAGAGAACAAGAGTTAAAATGATGCTCATCCAGTAGGTTATCATCTGATTCTCATCCGGCATAGTGCCCTCAACAGGCTGGTGATAAGACATGTCGAAAAACCAACTCGAAAAAGGACGTTTCGAAAAATTTAATATCGAAATAAATTGCCCCCAAACATGGGTTCATGAAATTTTGTCATGACCAAGTTATTCTGCTGCTTGAGCAAAAACAAAATCATACACCTATATAAAGCAGAGGTGTCAGTGCGTCCGTCCGTGCGTGCGTCCGTCCGTGTGTCCACCAATTGCGAAATACACGTAAACAAGTTTCGCAACACGCGTGCCTCTCCTCAGGATTGCGAAATATTGCGAAATTCAGGATTGCGAAATATTGCGAAATAGGTGTCTCGCGATAGAGGGGAAGGGAGGAGAGGGGGAAGGGGGAGGAGAGGGGAGGGAAGGGTATAGGGAGTTGAGAAGAAGGAAGGAGAGGGGAGGGATGATTCTCCAATATTCTCAGGGAACACCGGGCATGCAGGACCCATCTGGTTGATAAATAAATTAAAATAAAAGTTGTTCTATCGCTGCGCTAATCACTTCCAAAGTGCTGCGCGCGCTCTCGAAATTTTTTCGAAACGTCCTTTTTCGGAGTAGTTTTTTTTAGATGTCTTATGCTTACTCTGTAGTCTTTGCTGGTAGGATTTCTCGGTAACTTTCCTACTACAATCTTGACGAAACAACCAACGACAATATCCTTGAAGCGGGGAGAATGCACAAACTTGGCTAGATTGGATCGAGAGATTCTCGCTTTTTGAAGATCATCCAGACTGTTAACCTGGTGGAAAGAGGAGTGAGAGCAATATACCATTCCATATGTAGAGTGCACACAAATGGATTGATATTTGTGAGTTGTCAATAACGTTATAGTAGAAGCATACCTCTCTATTTGGATGGTCCTTCTTCGTCTCTTGTCTCTTCATCAATTCATTCTTACTGAGAGTTGGAGCCGCTAACAGACTTCCAGATTGAGCTGTCAATTACTCCATTTCTATTTCATGTTCAAACCCAGGAGATCGAATGAAATGTGTTCACTTCAAAAAGAACTAGGTCGGATGAGAACAGACTGGATGAGAGCCTAATGAGGGCAAGAGACAAGATATATGACGCCGTTCGCGTAAGAATCGAGCAGATCGGGAGTGGTCCGGCACAGCCGAAATGGGTCAATTCGCTGTAAGTGTGTGTTTTGGGGTTCTCGAGGGTGCTGATGAAGATGCGCGCGCTCGTTTTCCATTTTGAGCCTCCGTCGGCTCCAGACGACGTCACGTCGAAAACCATTTTATTTCTATTTCCACGTCCAAGATAACGCTAAAAATAAGTGAACGCGGTTCCCAGGGTAGAATTTGATGCTGATCACGCCTGTCGAGGTAATTTTCTATTAATTTCAGAAATACTGTATTTGTAAAATGAGATTTTGCAGAAAGTCCCGTGCAGGCTTAGCAACATACACCATTCGATCCGCCTTGAAGAGAGGATTCCGAAAATGCCCCTAAACGTCGGGAAATACCCTGCGATTTTCAAATGAGCTAAATAAAACCGAGGCGAAACTGAGTGGGAGCGACGTCTCTCTCCTTTGATCTACATCTTCCCCGAGCCGTGACCTCACGGGCGAGGCGATAGAGCGTGTAAATACGAGAGAGCGGAGAGAGAGACAGCTCGGGGAAGAGGTAGATCAAAGGAGAGAGACGTCGCTCCCTCTCGGTTTCGCCTCAGTTTTATTTTGCTCATTTGAAAACCGCAGGGTATTTCCCGACGTTTAGGGGCATTTTCGGAATCCTCTCTTCAAGGCGGATCGAATGGTGTATGTTGCTAAGCCTGCACGGGACTTTCTGCAAAATCTCATTTTACAAATACAATATTTTTGAAATTAATGAAAAATTACTTCGACAGGCGTGATCAGCATCAAATTCTACACTGGGAACCGCGTTCATTTATTTTTAGCGTTATCTAGAACATGGAAATAGAAATAAAATGGTTTTCGACGTGACGTCGTCTGGAGCCGACGGAGGCTCAGAATGGAAAACGAGCGCGCGCATCTTCATCAGCACCCTCGAGAACCCCAAAACACACACTTACAGCGAATCGACCCATTTTGGTTGTTCCGGCCTTTGATCGAGTCTTACGCGAACGGCGTCATATTTCATAGACGGAATATGCAAATGGTTCTCATCCGACCTAGTACCCTTCAAACGATAGTCGGATGTAGTCAGTCATAGGTTGAATTCGTGAAAAAAAGACTTATTTGAACCAGTGACACCATGAAAGTGTTCATGGAAATTCGAGATTTATTTTTTTTTAAAATTCTAACCGCGAATCGACGAACTAATTTCCTCCTGTGGATGAGAATCCTTCTCCTCTTCTTCTTTCTCTTCTTCGCTCTCTTCCTCATTATCTTCATCTTCATCTTTCTTGTTCCACTTCTTCACTATCAACATTCTCACTATAATTTATATTTTAAATGCCAAAAAATCAATATTCCCTTCTATACCGTCGTTCACTCCCTTTCCCATTCACTCACCCTTCTTTTCCATTTCCTTCGTCTTCTTACTCAATTTCATCCTCTTCTTGGGTCGTTCGTCTTCAGGATTCCAATCAGGATCCTGCTAATTTATCAGAATTTTAACCAGATCGAACCTTCATTGATCGGTGATCGCAATGATAGAATTACATAAATTAAGTTCGTATCCCCTTACTATTATCATTCAGTCTTACATAAGGTCAGAGACCTACACAAAAGATCCATATTATTCTCAATAAATCGGGTTACACTGACCTCATTCCGCTTTCTTCTGTGTAGATTCTTGGACATCTTTCCAGTCTTTGCCTTCAGTTCACTGGTGCTTGATTCCCTGACAATGAGAATTCGTTCAATCAAAATGAATTTTGAAAATTAAAAAAAAGTAATCAAAAACATACTAAAACTAGCGCTTTCAACCATACAGCCCACTCACAGTTTCTTGGGCAGCTTGTTAGGCGAAACAAGGTCCGATCCTCTTATCTTTCTTCCCTTTCCTCCATATTCTCCTTCGGTCGCGTGGGCTCCATTAGCCTGTAATACGCAGCTACATCTCTTTTCCCATGTCATGTTCCTATCATGTTCCTTATCAAACAGGGAATACACGATGTCACGCGTTACTCAATGACGAAAGGCACTCAATGACTTGTGCCGAATAACTAATAAGCTACGAACCCCAGACTATAAAAAGAGGCTATGAATTAAACGTACAGTCTTCTCGAGTGGCATCACAATAGGATCAGAAATCCTTTCAGTCAGAGCTGAATCGGCTCCGTTGAATGGGTCGAAAATCTGAAAATGGAAGGTGCTCTGGGCTCTGGGCTCTTAAAGCAATGCATCCAAAATCAACGAAAGTGGACCGAATGAACATCAAACTAAACAGTGAACTCACATCAGCCATTGGCGTATCTAATTCTTCTTTGATATCAGCGTAATCATCATCGAATTGTTCTTCTTTCGGCACGGTCTCAGAGAAGAGAGGAAAAGATTCGACGGGAGGAGGCTGGGGAATCGAGAGATCGAGTGCGAATGAAGGAACGACGAGTCTGAAAATATAACTATTAATACCTTGTTTTCAGGGAACTAGGTCGGATGAGAACCGACAACATGAGAACCTAATGAGGGCGAGAGACAAGAGTTATGAAATAGACGGAATATGCAAATGGTTCTTATCCAGTAGGTGAACATCCGAATGTTCTCATCCGACCTAGTTCCGTTTTTAGAGCAGATATTGATAAAAATATTGAAAAAATGAGATAACCGAACCCTCTCCTCATCAACATCTCTTGAAAGCCGTGCTTGGCAGCGAAAAGACTGTCCTCGTTGATCGAATTGACCAGCCACTCCTTGTAAGGGTCGAAGCACTGCGAATGGGAACTAACATCGCGGTCAACACATGTATCATTCAAAATAGAATTAAAAACGCAAGAGAAATGATAGCACTAATCTTGTTAGGCTATGAATATCGCTAATATTGCGAGAATAAAATTGTAAAGAATAAACCAACTTGACTGCCCTCGTGATCCATTTCGTAGGTGTGCACGTCAAGATCGCTTTTGTTGACGCACTCAAAGGCGCAGTCTCTGCATTTCTAGAAATTGAAGAAGTTTCCTTTAAATCGCAAAGTATAATGCGATTTTGCAATTGCACCGTCGGATGAGAACCACTTTCAAATTCTGTCAAGAACATAATTGTTCATCAAAGGATTTCATCCGACCTAGTATTTTAGATCAATGTTGCACAAAAAATACAAAGATGGACTCGCCTGAGGATAGTATCTGACGTGATCGTGGATGTGGAGTGCGAGATCTTTCACTGGGTGATTCAGTTTGCATATTAGGCATTCAACTCCCATTCTTGAAAAAAATGAATCGATTAGTATATTGAAGCAATTACTTATTCATTAACGCGCTTCACAGATATAGATTTGAAAGGCCGTGCCACTTTTCCCCTTGCTCTCTCATGAAAGAAACACATTCTTTATTTACCTTTATCTTGAAATTAGCATGATAACAGTAGAGAATCTTTGCAAGTTATGAGTAAAAAAGACAAACACAACAACGTAGAATGGGCTAACAACAGAAATAGAGAGAGAGAGTAGGGATCATAATCTTTCCAGATCTCATTCAGATTCAACTTCTGAATCCGAGTAGTCAGAAGAGCCATCAGGATCAGTCACCTCGACATTCTTTTTGCAAAGAAACACATTTCTCATAAGACAGTGAACCTATCAGTGGCCAAGATTAAGATCTCGTTTTATAATAAATCTCCCTCGCACTGCCTGATTTAGATCTCCATTTCAGTTTCCGATAGGTTTGCTCCTCTCAAATTCCCAGTATGTCTACCACTCAGATGGATCTCGAGTATTTAAATATCAGGGGGGTTTGCCTACCGTACCTGTTTCCTCCATTCTCCTTCTTCTCTTCCGTTTTCTTCTCAACGAATTCGATCGAATCATCAGAATCTGACGAAGAATCAACGACTTTCGTCTTCTTTCTGAAATTAATTTCTTGAAAATCTCGATTAGATTCGTTCTGTCTCATTGTGAAGCGACATTTCATCAACGATATTAGACAATTTCATTTATATCGCTTACAATTTTTATGATGCGAAGAAAATAGAAAAGATTTGAAAGAGGCATGTGAATACTACTATCACCGTACCTCTGCTCTCCATCATCCTTCTTCATCACTACTATCTTCATTTTCTTCTTCTTTGGAGAAGATACCGTCGATTCATCCGAATCCGATGAGGAACCAGAGGATCCCGCTCTCGTTCTGTAATAAATATTACTTTAAAAACTTGGATTCATTCAGTATACAAAATGAATAAAGCAAACATGTTTCAATTGAAACTCTCGCTTTGTCTGATTGCGACATCAAGACTAATACCACCGCACCTCTTCCCTCCATCCTCCTTCTCCTTCTCTTCCACCACACCATTCTCCTCGGAATCAGACGAGGAATAATCTTCAGAATCCGATGAGGAAATGACGGGTACTACCTTCTTCCTGGAATCCAAATTTTAACTAATTTGAAATTTGAATTAATGAATAAAACCCAGAAATAGCGAGAAATAGAAACGAAGTAATACTTCTGCTTTTCTTCAGTAATCGCAGCTTCCTGCAGTCTATTCAGCCAATACTGCAAGGCAGGAAGAGAAACGACATCATCGTGAGCACGGACCTTCAACGAAGTTGAATTTGTTGATTGTGCTTCAACGTCGCTTATCATTAAACAATGCCATGAATTTCGAACCTTTCCACAAAGCCATGATTTTCAAATGGTATGGAACGCTAGAGAAAACATGAACTTTACCCAAACCTTCATGCCCCTATTGAGTTAGACTACATTAGAAACTAAGAAATATAATATATTGAAATATACAGTGATCTAATTACTCACTTTCTTGTTGTGAGGCTTCGAGAGAAAGTGGCGAAATACTTGCCTCTTCCTGAATTTCTCATCGCAGAAATCGCAAGTGAACATCTACAAATAAAATATGATTATGACTGAAATATTGAATATTCGAGAGAAATTCGGACTAGGGTTGGCAAGTGGAGAGAATAAGGGGAAATGAAGGGGTGCTTTTAACTTCCTCTTATTTAAGAGTTGCGCGACCCCGTCGCTCTTAAATAA
This sequence comes from Pristionchus japonicus, assembly GCA_900490845.1. NCBI lineage: Eukaryota > Metazoa > Nematoda > Chromadorea > Rhabditida > Neodiplogasteridae > Pristionchus > Pristionchus japonicus. Next base: position 148,307 of record LS488987.1, on the reverse strand, counting down.
GAGCAGCATTTTTCACGGTGAATGGGGGAGAATGAGAGGAATACTCTTATTTAAGAATGAAACCGACTCACTCTCCGTTGTGAGAGAGAACGAAGGGTTTATTTCAACTTTTCACTTGCCAACCCTTTAGCAGAAATGAACATCACTCACCTCTGGATCTCCCAATCTGCCAAAATAGCGTGCGTATATCTCATCACTCAATTTGACTTTCTTCAATTCGGATTTCATTTGTTGAGTCGCAATTGTCATTGAGATCGCTGCAGATTTTTTATTAGCATTATGAACCCTTTATGTTATTCAAGTGCTAGAATGGTCAAGAACAACAAAGAATTCTCACTCTCGTCGGTGTTGGGGCGGCACAGTTGAAAGATGCTGGCTGGATCTGAGCACATTACATTATCTTTTGATCCCAAGTCGACAAAAATAAGCAAACAGTGTGGTTTTACTGTCCAACTTAGGCGCCCAAAAATCAATAAACACAACTCAAATTACTTACCGCAGGTCTTAGCGAGCTTGGGTTCCTCTTTGACAGTTGTCTGAATGGAAAGTATTATCACAGCAAAACTATACAATTACTGAAAATACCTTCTCTTTCTGCTTTTCCTTCTCTGGCTGAGAAATTGGGATAGAAAGCTGCTCCACCTCAGTAGGAGTCTGTTCTCTGTCGTACTCAGCGAGCTCGTTAGTGAGCTCATCGATTCTGAAGAAATTTGAGATCAAGTCAATTCCATAGAGGAACTACCCCCTCACCTCATTCGATCTCTCTTCTCATTCTCCTCTGCTTTTCTTCTGAATTCATTCAATTCTCCTTTGAGTGTGAAATTCTCAGTAGCCAGCTGACTAAAAAGTTCATTAATGAGAATTTTCCTGCTAATTTGTCACCTAAGTATAAATATGGATAAATATAGTAGACTATACAACTGACAAGAGCATATTCTTCGTAATTTCCTCCTTCTTTCTCCATTCATTCAATTCCTCTTTGAAAACTGCATTCTCACGAGAAAGTTCACTAATAAAAGAATATTAGCAAGCATAAATATGAAATTAAATTAGTGCTGAACATGTATTCATAATATGTGAAAACATATTATGAAAGAAACAAATCAACTTACTCTTTCATTCCATTAGCAATCTCCTCCCTTCTTCTCACTTCGACTAATTCGATATTAAGTGCATCGTTCTTTCGCTCCGATTCACTGAATTTAACGAATAAATAATATTTTCGAAAATAATAAACAATACTAACATTCCTCTGGCAGTAGCTTGTTCCTCTTTTTTTCTTGCATCTCGCAATTGATTGGAGAGATCGACCAATCTGAATTGAGATGAAAGTTCAGTGAAAGGCGAGAGCTCTCTAATAGTTTAGTAGAGACGCGTGAGCAATTTAAATTTTTTAGACGTAAGAAATAATTAAATTAATACCTTTTCTGCAGTTCATTATCCAGTTGACTTGAGCCATCACGAATACCTCGTTTCGAATCTAAAAAGGATAAAAATAACGACTGTATCTGTTAGGGAAATAGGAAATGTAGACACTCGACGTATTTTTGGGACTTGAGTGTGTTCTCGTAAGGTACAAAAATATATTTAAAAGCGAAAAAATTACCGATAAGAGTAGCATCGGGTTGTCTTGTAGCTTCTGAGTTAGCTTTCATCTCTATTGCTCGCTCTGCAATTTTTTTACCATGAGTTCATTCCATTTCTGGTAAGCTAGAAACAAGAACGGAAATATAACAACCCTAAAAAATGCTGAAATGCTGAAATGTATTATTTCGTTTGAAGATCTCATTTGGATAAACGAAATGCTGACTCGATATGAACAGGATGTAAACCTGACAAGTTCTAGACAAAGCGATCCGAATCTTCGAACTTCTTTATAAAAAAAATTAGCATTCAACAAATATTTCGGAACAAACGAGTAACCAAGCTGAAACAAGTGCACACATTAGAGAATCTTTGCAAGTTATGAGTAAAAAAGGATTAATTAACTAGGCTAGTACGAAATTTAGGTCAAAATTAGACAAACATAACAACGTAGAAGGTGCAACAAAAACAACAGAAATCGAGAGAATAGGGATCATAATCTTTCCAGATCTCATTCAAATACCTCTCAACTTTCCCTACTAATAAATGAGTTAAACCGGATAAGACAATCACAGATTAACAATCACATCACTACCGTCAACAAACAATCGAAGCGTATTGACCAAGGGACACATGAAGGGCATTTGCTACCCACTTGGCGTTCGTTCTCAACAATCACTTTTGGCTAGTCCTGTCACTTTGAGATACTCCTTAGAAGCTTTACTCTTGTTCTTAGTCTCTTTGGGATTCTCCTTGCCAGCTTTGGGCTTGTTCTTATTGTTAGTCGCTTTGGGCTTGTTCTTAGTCGTTTCGGGCTTGTTCTTGGTCTCTTTGGGCTTGTTCTTAGTCTCCGTGGCCTTCTTAATCGTCTTGATCCAGAAATCGATTGCACTCTGCGACACCTCGAGTTTCTCTTTGCGAATCTGAAAACGAAATCATCATGATTTGATATTAAAGTTCCCCTCCACACCTGCATAATTTCGAATTCGCGCGCAATCAGCGAGGAGGGTAGATCAATGACCCCTCCCATCTCTCACATGAGAGAGAGCGAGGGGGAGTGAGAGAGCGCCAGAGAAAGAGAAATATCTCTCGTCTGATCTACCCTCCTCTCCCCATGCAAATCGCGATCAATAGTCTCTCAACTACAGTACATTACGAAATCCGCACGAAACACCTCTTCACCCTTGATCAGGAACTCAACTTTGAAAAATCACCACGGGCTTCAAATGCATTTTTATGATTTAGTTTCTTCGTTTACATAACATTGGCGCTCGGTTAAAACATAAAATCGAATAAAAAGTGGGGGTAAGTTTTGGTGTGGAGGGGAACTTTAAGCCGCGAAGCACCATATCAGTACTAATCCCCTTCAGAACCCTTCAGAACCCATCACCACACTTGGATTCCGATAATATTTATCGATTGATTGATGCATTCCCTGAATAACTTACCGTATCCACGTGTTCCTTGCTCGTGACGTGCTGCACGAGCGCGCAAGCAGACTCAATCTCGCATCCATTGCAGATCAGGCAGGGAATCAGCTGAAAAGTGAATTTCTTCCATATTTGCGAATTACAAAAAAATTCTAATCATAGCGTTGTGCATATTCCCCATGTTTAATGCCTTGGTATCATCATGTACCGATTTACTATGTAAATCAATACCCAAATACAATAAATTAATTAATTAAACCAATTTCATGGAAATACAACCAGTTTCCAATCACTTACAACTTCCACTCCCCAAATTCATTCAAAGCAACCGACTCTCGACGCGACAAATCTACCGTACTCCTCGAGCCACGTGGAAGTCTCGACTTTTCCTTTTCTCGCTTT
>LS488987.1:116024-130306 GCA_900490845.1 Pristionchus japonicus | reverse complement strand
AGCTGGTCGTTAGTCTCTTTGGCCTCGCTCACTGTGGCCAAATTAATCATCTTGATCCAGAAATCGATCGCACTCTGCGACATGACGAGATTCTCTTTGCGAATCTGGAACGGAAATCATCATCATCATCAGCTAAATAACTAAATCGATTGATCATCTGACTGGGCAAGAAGCATTTGGATTAAAAAGACAAAAAAAAATCGAAATAAACAAGTTCCATGTTTGCGCATTATCCTACGATAAACTACCGTAACTACCGTAACCCTAGTCCTCGCCTACCGTATCCACGTGTCCCTTGCTCGTGACGTGCGACAGCAGAATCGATGCAGAAGTAATCTTCCATGAATTGCAGAGGATACAGGTCACCTGGAAGCATCATAATTAAATTCCTAGATCAATTAATGACATCAAATATTCTACATCTCTTTTTGTTTCAGGAATCCAGATCTAATAAGCTAGGAAATGACAGCAGCGTGGAAAAATCTCACATTGCTGCCTTTCGAGAATAGTGCCTTCACGCTCCGGAAGTTGTCAAGCTTATTCGTATCGCATTTCTTGAACAACTTCGCAACCTTCTCTAGATCGGAAGCTGGATTCTTATCTGGCAATGGGGGGGGGGAGTATTGATTTGATCGCGACCACATTGTCATCGTTTTCTAACTAATATACGGTTAACGACCGTTATCAGGCATGTAGGGCAAAAACACTACTCACACGGCTGCCTCGCTTTTCTCACTCCATGCAGAATGGCGAAAACAGGTTCATTCTGGATCCACTGCGAGTACTCCGACATAGCGACTGGATCGAGACCGGGAGGAGAGGAGATCTGTGGACCGACGGGAGCCTGGAATTGATATAAGAAGTGCTAAAAGCCGTTGCGGGAACCCTAAAGTACTTTATCAGATAAGCAGCTTCAATTATTGCAACAAAAAAAAACGAGAGAATGTGTGAAATCGAGAGGTTTTGCAATAGTTGAAGTAGCTTCAACTATTACGATCATAAAGTACTTTATGGTTTCGCCAACTCCCTTCTCACCCTCCTTATATGTAAATAAGTAAGCTACTCACCGGATGCAGCTCCGGCTGCTCAGGTGCCACAATTTCATCGGCGTCCCACCAGTAATCCGGAGTGATCACCGGCGGATCGATGGGAGGGGCAACCTGTGATTGTCCATTAGGGACCACCACGTGAAATGCGAATGATGAAGTCATGACCCATGAACTGTCTCAGTTTGTTAACAGGAACATTTTTTTGTTCGCGGAAGACCAACCGAAATCCAATGGTTTTCGAGATATTTGCATTTTACAAACAAAAAAAATCAGTTGTCGATGACGAGAAAATCGTTAATTAAATATCATTAAAATCATTAATTAAATACGATTTCTCCTCACCTGCTGCTTAGCAATTTTCTTGTCCGAAGTCTTCGCAGTCGCCTCCTCCACTGCATTCCACCAGAAGTCGAAGGCATCCGCGCACACTGCGCCCTTCATCTACAACGAATTGAGCGAAAATCATCCAAACCCCCACCACTGCCACAAAAACACAAAAAAAACAGCTCGCCTGAGCCCTGATACCACATGTTTGGCTATTCTCTGTAACCTGAACATCAGTAATCGCGTTGTGCATATAAAGTATAAGTATATAAGTATAAGATAATCTTGTTGATAATGAGGGTTTGCGTAAATGAAAACCAGAGTCAGAGCAGTCTCCTCAAACGAACCTTCTCAATGTGCTTCCTGCCGCAAATGTGATAGATAACATTGCTCACGGACCATAGGCCTTTCGCATCACAGAAAGTGCACTTCATAAATCGCTTCTTCTGAAATGCGTTCTTTTGGCTGTCAGAAACTCATTTAAAAAGTGGAATGAGCATTTCCATTTCTCTTTCTAGCATTGCAGCGCCCATGTATCATTTACAACTGATCCTTGATCGGCACTTCTTTACTTCGCCGGACCAGAGTTCCCCACTGAGCGCGCCGACCGAGCAGAATAAGGAAGAATGAGAGGAAATGATTAGGAGGGAGGGGAGCGTGAGTGAGGGAGGGGAACCCTGGTCCGGCGAAGTAAAGAAGCGCCCCTTGATCTCTGACGCACCTTGAAGACTTCACTTGTCTGCAGCGCTAGTCGCTTTTTGTCGCATTGCCGGAATAACACTGCCAGGTTCTTGAAACGTTCTGGGATATCGCCAGTTACTGTAATTGATATTGTTTTGTCCCATAAACAATTTTTGCTATACTAAAGTAAGCTTCGATAAATAGGCACTTACATTTTCTTCTAGCTCCTTCACACGATTTGAACAAGGCGAATGGATCGACAACGGGTGAAGAAATGACTTGCGGATTCACTTTAGCGGCCTTCTGCAATATAAAAAATTAGAAAATCCCCATTAAGCAACAAGATTCCGCTTCACCTGGCGCAACTCCTGCTGCATTGCAGCCGCAACTTTCTCCTGTGGTTCTACGGGACGGGTCATCTTAAAAATCAATAAATATCGATTAATCAAGATTCCGACTCACCGGGAGCTGCAGCACATCCTCCGTAGCTTCATCGACATACCACTCGTCAACTTCCTCATCACTACACCAACAATCCGGAATCTGCACCTCCTCGACTGCATTCCACCAGAAATCGAAGGCATCCGCGCACGCTTTGCCCTTCATCTGATTGTGAGATTGAATGGATTTACTAAAGGTAAAGGTAAAGGTATCCCGTACTCTTGACTCTTGCGTCCTGCGGGAGCCCACTGCTAGGCCAGTGACTGTATTTCACTAGCTATGGATTGACTATGCTGTTATTAATTATTATATCCCTCTAGCTAAGCACTCAATCAACTTAATTAATTATTATATAATTATGTATCGGTTGGATTCCCAACTAACCGCAAGAATGTGTTTCGAGGTGAAGCAGTGAGTCAGCAGAATGTCCGCCGAGCCAATCTCCACATGACAGAGACCGCAATCCTCATGTTTGCCCGCCTGACAGTCACAACTAATGACGATGTTTATGACCGAGATCAATTCAATGTTTATCTCATTCAATTTAACACAATGTTTATGACCGACAGCAATTCAATTCAATTCTAATCCTTGCTAAACCATCAACGAGAATGTTCCATGATACAGTAACCCTGACACAAAAAAGATTGAATTGAGTTGAATTGATGTCGGCCATAAACGATTGATATAATATAGGAAAATCCAGCGACGGACGATAGTTACCAATTTTCTCAATATTATTGCGGCACTTATAAATTACGTGTCCGTACGATTGTAATTTTAAAATCTGAATTGTTAACCTCGAAGAGCGCACTTGTCAGCTGCACCAGACGCTTCTTATCGCATTGCTCATATCGATCATGCAGTCGAGCGAAGCGATCAGCGATCTCCCCGACGGGCACTGCGAATAAAACTATTAGAAATATTTTACAGGTGATAATCGAAAGGATGTTGCGCCTAAAAACCCAGGGAATGAAATAACTAACACAAATTAGCTTCCGACATCTCTCCGAATGTATACGGCTTGAGTAGGGCGAATGGATCGACACCCGGAGAAGGAGAAATCTGCGGATAGACGAGTGGCAGAGGGGAAGAAGTCTGGAGAGGTCTTTATCAATTTTTTTAAAAAATATTATTTAAAAAAATAGAAATGTCAGTTGTGAAACTAGAATCGCCCCTGTCGACGTAACTGGAGCGAGCAAAAGGCCCAATTCACCTGTCAATTGCATTTAAATTGATTCTAACTATTTGAAATCTACCGTAATCTTTAATCCCTCCATACCCAATTAAGGAGTTATTAATTAATTCGAGATCATGACTACCGTAGTCCTATCAGCAATCACGCTATCGTAATTCATCCTTACTTCCGCAATGTCAATATCTCCGTCACGATACCGTAATCCGCTCACCTGGACGGGCATCTCATTGATGTCCTTCTCCTCATCTCGCTTCGCCGCCTCCACAAATCGAGGGAATTCGGAGTGAATCGCGTCGATTTCCGCGTCCTCGTCGTCCTTAATCGATAAACATCAACTATTTGAGGTCGTTGTTCCTGTTCGGAAGCTTGAAATGACATGCGGATTAGGTCGAACACGCGAAAATATCCTTGAATGATGTTGCATCAGTCTCTGATTTCGCGTTGTTCCGAATAGACATTAAAAGCATGGCAGAGCAAGACAGAGACGTTAAGCGCTAGTTGAGTCAAATAAAATAGCGAAAATTGTTAAAAACAGTGGAATCTGTTTGAATCGAGCGTTTTGGAGGTAAATAAAGAACCAAATTCTAACCTCGATATCCTTGCTGTTCGCAGCGATGATATCTCGCCGTTTCGGACCACCAGGAACGCCTTCTTTCGACTGATTCTGTCAATATTATAGTTTAGATCGATAATCGAAACGGGTTTGCTGCAAATTAGCGCAGAAAATAAATCTGTGAAGCACATATAAATCAACTTGAACAAAAACAAAACGAACCTTGATGAGACCCTCGCTGACGGCGAGATTCCCCAGTTTATCGACAAGATCGACTGCCGTCGCTGACGGAAACGACGCCAGAACCTCGGTCGACGACATCGCCGGAGAGGAAAAGGGGAACCTTACTGGAATGGATGGGTCAAGCGGCTCCAAACATAAAATAGAATTGGATGCTTGAGAGCAACAACCATAAACGAAATAGAACACGAGAAAAATACGAGAAAAAACAGCAATTTAGGAAATACTCATCGAATACCAGCCTAGGTCAGTTCAAAACAGCGCGAAAGTGAACAGTGACCACATATGTGCTCTAGCGAAGAATAATATGAAGGAAATTCCTAATTAGAACACGGTTAACCCCGCAAATTAATGAGCTTAAGATCCACTGCAGAAATGCCGCACACGACTCATGGCTAACATTCCTCCATTACGGTAGCTTGATCGGTAATTGACTTTAAAATTTTCGTGCTTCTCTGAACAATTTTTTCTCTGAATTCGGATTTTTTCATAATACTTTTTTCACCGAAGACGGGCACTATTGTAGAATTATATAAAAACATTGCTCACAAGAATAACTTTCAAGTTCTTTTAACAGTCCACGAGCAAATCAAATTGAAGAGATTGAATGTTCTTCTGAGACACCATCTAAAAATAGCAAAAATGACAGGATCATCTATAAACCGTCTACCCATTACAGGGGAGCGACCCCAGATGCGTACTCACGCAGAGTTGGCACACTCCTAATCATTTCCTGCATGGGGATTCGAACCTGCATGGTTCGGGTGCGAGACAAGCTCGCTATCCACTTAGCCACATGGGCAATGCTAGCTTTGGGGTAAACACGAGGGATAAGGGATGCAGCAGCCGACCGTACCATTGAAGAAGATCCCATCTCGAACGCATTGACTATGATCAATAAAAATAAAGGAGTTTCATGTTTCGTTTGGCATTTGGAATGTCTCTACAGTTCACACGCGCTCTCTCTCTCTAATCACTCTAGTCTGTGAAAGAAGAGACGGATGTCCGAAAATTAAAGTCAACAAACAATAGTGATGTGCCGAATCGAATCCTTTTCTGCAATTTGCATGCAAACTTCTCTAATCTCATACAATTACCATATCATTCACCATTCTCGCTTGTTTACCAATCTCTTCCTTCCCTCATTCTCGTCTCCTCCCCCCATTCTGATCGGTTCCCTTCACTTTCTTCTACTCAATCACTGGGGATTTCTCATTCGATGGGCACCTTTTTCCTCCTTCTTCTACTCATTCTCGTCGGAAAAGCAGCCTTCTCTCATGCAGAAGGTTCGTGATGATAAGCGAAATTGATCTTTGATCTTTGGGATATCAAACTACTATGTGCATAGTTTCCAGCATAGCAGATAAGGAAGGGCCAATCAGGAATGGGGATCGTTGATTGTCACACACAGAACTGTATCTATCCTCCTCTTTGTCTTTCATCGTCATCTGTACCTACAATCTCCACTTTCTTGGTCATTCATTTGATTCGTGAACCCCCCAGAAGAGAGTTGAAGTGAAAGAATGAAGAGCGTGAAAGTGCAGAATGATGATTTTTTCCTGGCACCAGAGATCGCTTGGGGACCAGTGAATGATTGATTAACTAAAGTGTGATACCAGACATGTGTTTCTCGCTCCTTCATTACCCTAATCATTCTTCGACTAATGAGAGGATGTATCTTGTTCTTTTTCTGGGGGTGAGATCAGATGTTGATCTCTGTTTTCTTCAGATTCCTCACTGATTCATCGTTCTCGTCGAGATATCAATTGCGCCAATATTGAAGACTACGATCTCGACTGTTCGGGAGCAGCAGTCTGTGATAGAGTGAGTGGATTAGCATTTTGCATCGACAAAAATTGATGGCTATTCTTATGAATCGGAACTGCAGTCGTGGTTCATTTTGAACATTTTGCATAGGCGGTAAACGAATTGTACTCGTTTCTGAAGAAATGAATGGTAGTGAGAACACTGTGATCCGAAAATGGGTCACTGTCTCTTCATTTCGCAATCAGTCAAACTGATCTTTTCAGCCTGTGGCAGAGAACAACAAAGTTTTCTGGTGCGAGTGGATGGCAATGGAGTGAGTTTTGCAATTTGGCCTAGCTCACTTGAGAATATTGAATCTTTGATTCAAAGAATAAAAGCTTGTCGATTTGACTAACATCAATTTCAGAATCAAATATAGATCTCCAGCATGGGGCTCAGTCGATTATGCGGAGTGTAAACTTGATGGCACGGTTGGAGGCAAAGACAAGGACGGAGGTTATTGGGTGGATAATCTCCGTTGCGTGCACAACAGTGCGTTTATTTCTCAATTTATATTTTTCGACGTTGGAATAAATCGAACAATTCTAGAATGTGACCAGGCTTCTATTAAAATGTCTGATAAAGAGTGCATTAGAGGAGACTGTTCACGGGTAAGAACGAATAGGCAAACTATTGTAAACTGAAGATCGTTCAGCCACAACTTTCCTATGATTCGAATTTCTTGAGCTGCGCAAAAGGCGATCGAATGGAGTGAGAGATTACCACAATGATAATTTTTAACCTTTGGATTTTTTCCAAATAGATACATGGTTATTGGAAATTATCTATTTTAGATCTTACGATAAAAACCTCGATGCATGGGTGGAAAGCGATATAAAATACTGTGTAGGCTCGGAAATATTTGGAGATATGAAGAAAAGTGAATTCCGTTGTCGTCAAAACCGTGAGTTTTTTTTTAAAGAACTCATAGTTATATAGAGAACAGCATGAGTGATCGAATGAAATTAGAGAGGTCCTTTTGATTCTTTTCAATGATATTTATTGAGCGGATTGTATCATTTTCAGATCGATGTAATCTAGGCAAATATTTCAAAGGGAGTGAGTGTCCCGCATTGGCCGAATGTAGGCAGGTTTGTCCCGTTTTTATCGTCAAAATCGAGGTTCAAACTTAAAAAAAAATGAATCGCATAATATTTCAGGCGGTCAACCCGTACAAAGACGGAATGGAATGCAAACATGGAAAGCTTCAGTATGATCCAATTATTCGTAATTAAATGAATGAATTAAACTCAGAATTTTTACAAACAAGTGGCTCACTGTGGACAAACTTTACTGCGGTAAACTAAATAACGAAGAATGGAGTTATGAGATATCAAATAAGCATAATATCATAGCAAGCCCTCAACTAGTGAGATGCATTTTGGAAGAAGGTGAATTTATCCGAAATTGAACGTGCCCATTACTTATCTTTTCAGCTTGCACACTTGATATGAAAAATCAGCCATTAGACTGCCGACTGCCTAAGAACTCTCTCGACTGCACTCATGTAAGCCATTGGCTGATCAGAAAATAGTAGCAAAACAACAATAACAAACACGACAACAAAAACACAATGAAATAAAAATAATAAAATATTTTTCAGCCAACAATTCCGCCCTCTTCACACAAGCTAAGCTGTCCATCCAACTTTGATTTAGAGTGAGATGTTATCTATAGTGGCAGTCTTCTCTCAAGTAACTTGTCTTGAAGACTTACTATTTCTTATCGATTTCAATTATGCAAAATGATGTTCAAGTCCAAAATACTGTCAGGGTTGAGAAGAAACCATATTGGATATATCACAATGAAGCGAAGTGCTATGGAGATAAGATATATTTGATAGACGGAGAACTTAGCATTACGAATGGTGTTCGATGCAGAAAGGAAAGTCAGTCCATACGAGTTTATTGTCCTGATCTTTATGTGATATTTAAAATCTGATCTTCGCAGGACATTGTGATATGGAAAAATACTACGACGCGAAACTATGCGAGAAGCATCAATTTTGTGAGAAGGTAATCGTTTGAGTCGAATGTATTCGTTATCCTGTTTTCAGCCCACAAATTTTGAATGCAAGAAGGCTTTTCTTCTGCAGTGAGTTTTGGTTTAGTTCGTCTCAAAGATTTATTGATATTTTAGATTCGAGGCCGAGGATAAGAATGAAATACTGTGGGAAAATATAGGAAAACTGACTTGCGAAGAAAACCGATTAAAAATGACTATGAATAACCAGGAAATAGAAAGAGTGCCTCTTCACATTCGTTGCATGAAACCGAGTGAGACTTGATTTCACTTATTGATTATTGAACAATATTCAATGGCAGAACAATGCGACCTGAACACTTACTATTATCCCGAACCCGATAAGGAATGTGAATCCGACAATGAGTGTGTGCGAGTGAGTAGAACCGTCTCAAAAGCAAAGTCAAACTTATCAGAAATCGACCAATTTATAATGCCAGTTCCATCTTTTTAGGCCACATTGAACACTATCGATAAAAAAGTAAACTGCCCAAAGGAATACGGACTTCAAGCCAACTTTGAAAAACAGTGGGTGAAAATAGAAATATTTCATTTCAAGTTTGCTCAGAATGTTCACAAAAGACTGGAAAGATGCGAATATTACTTGTGTTGGATCACAATTTACTGTCGACGGAGACCAATCTGGTGAAATTCCATATGGAATTCGATGTGTTCGAAAGAAAATCGAGAAATTCTTCAACAAAGATGACTGTGCGACTCTCGAAAAGTGTGAACAGGTGAGATTCAGGGCAAACTGCATGCCAAAAAAAACTGCTTCATTTTAGCCGATAAATTGCGAAGCAATGAAATGTGCTGATTCTTTGTCGAAACTTCAGTAAGATAACAAAAAAATGTTTGTAGTCTTAAGAATCCTTTCAGAATGAAAACTAATAACAACTGGATCGATATCAAATCAGCCAGATGTGATTCGGACAGATTCATTGTGAATAATGAAGCTCAAACTGTGGATTCAGCGACTAAATTTAAGTGTGTTCGTAACAGTAAGTGCCTCTGATTGGACAGATAAAACTTGCTGAAACTGATTTCAGGATGCACGTTGTGCGAGAATCCGTGTCCCAATTGCATCGGGTCTACATTCACGGAAGCAACAGAATTAGACGATTGCGCGAAATTCAGTGTGAGTAACTGATTCTACCACCTAGATAGTTTGGAAAAAAATGAATAATTGAAGTGCGGCTCCAACACTCGAACAATTTTCGAAGATCTCACTGGGGAAAAGAAGATGATCTCAAATGCAGAATTTGTGTGCAGGAAAATGGACGACGGTGTTACATCCTGGAAGATAAATAGCACGTTTGATACGGAAAAACTGCAAAAAGTATGCGAAAGTGAGTGAATTTTTCTAATTTGCTAAGCCAGCATTATCTATGTATCTTTCCTTCACATTTTTTTATTGGATAGTAAGAATGAAGTAGCGAAGGATATATATTTCGAAACACCTACAGAATCTTGCGCTCTTCAATCTCCTCTGAAGAGCACTTGCCCAGCGGAAGATACTCAGTGTGCTACGGTAATGGTTTTTTTCATTTATCGATTGACAATTTTATTTTTTGAGAGAGAACTAAACGATGACAAAGAAGTAAATTGTAACAAGCAGATGTTCGTAAATTTTGGAAATGGCACTCCGGTAAAAATCAGTCGATTGTTTGATGGTACATCTGAGTGCTCAGATCCACATTAGAAGTCTCAAGTGCAATAAGCTCGATGGGTCATGGAAAGCTAAGAAGTTCGATGATCACTCAGATGTTAATGTGTCAACAAACAGCAATATTTATTGCCGTGAAGGTATGATTATGCAACGAAAAGGAATACCACTGTGTTTGAAGGTGACTGCGAATTGTCAAGAATATTTCCATCATGTGAATCGAGTGATCATGAGTGCTATGACGTGAGAGATTTCACTTGAGAATGCAAAATGAGCTCAAGAGTTTTCAGTACGACCCAAGGGGCCACAAAATCTACTGCAACGAACCTTCTACGTTATGGTAATTTGCAATCAAAACTTGATTTCACTTCGATTTCAGGTCTCGAAATCGTTCTAATGAACCATGGGTGAAAATGGATGGGGTTTCTGAGCTCGAATGCTTGGCTGCAACAATTGTAGCAAATGGAGATAGAAAGAACTACGATTTCCAAGCGAATTGCAGAGTTCCCGGTGAGATTCACAATGAAGAGATTCTATTGGTTACTGAAGGACTAGTCGACTCTGAACTCTTGAGATACTGTAGATCATTCCTTCTTCATTCTTTATTACAGTAGAGAGAAAAAGTAGGCAACTGGAAACTTCGGGATATCTGATCTCGAAAAGTTTGTCAAAGGGATGAGAATGTGAGGGATAGAATACTCTGTTAGCGAAGGCTGGGTAAAGGTTGGAATACAGAAGACACTTTTCAGTCTCGACAGCAGAAAAAGCCGGCAGCCAACTCGCACTCCTCCTCTGCGTAACCTTCTTCATTCTTGTTCTCATCGTTATCGTAATCACCACTATTCTTCTACGAGTGATGGGCAAGGGATGGATTCATACTCTGTTCGTTGAATTTGAACTTCAGCACAAGGAATCAAATGTCCTTGCAGAATAATCAACGCCATTCGAGATAAAAAGAAGAAAAATACGAGAGAAACGGCTCGCAGTCCTTGTACGAAATCTAGCAAGAATTCACAGCGATCTGCTACTGACAGATCTCCACTTCCTTCGAGTAGAAGAGCAAGAAGGAAGAATGGGCCTGCACGGTTAGTTGTTCCTCACTGCTTACATTTAGCCACAATCATGCTACGGTATATGTTCATCTCTGGATTCTATTGACAATGAGTGAATATCGATTACGCAGACCGCCCTCATCCGTTTCTTCCCTACGAATGACTAGTGAAGATGCAATGAGCAAGAAAATGGCCAAGGAACCGAAAATATTCGTCATTTGAATGTCCGACCCCACACCATGAATAGATAAACAAATTCGGATGTGAACGTTTTCTGTAGAAGACATTGAATTTATTTGATCCATTATTAGTTGCAAGTTTGACTCTAGACAGGCTAGAGGTTACTGTAATTTCATTTATTGTATCGACGATGCTGATGCTCTACCAGTGCATACGGAAACTTAGACAATGCATATTGTATGTAGAAAGTATACGAATGGATTACTGTAACATTCACATCGGCTCCCTTGCTCATGTTCATCCTTTTCGTGTATCAATCTTGTGTGAGAAGACAAGGAAGTGAGAACAATCACTTTATTGATCTCAACGCAACCAGTGCCGACATGCAGCCAACACACTGCGAAAACAACAACACGACAACAAAACAATGAACGGAAAACGAAGACAACAAGCAGATAACAATGATAACCTAGAGCTTTCATAGGCTAACAATGCGTCTCAAACTGGTGCTTACAACAAATGTAAACAGTAACGGCCTATGGGCAAAACGAGTCAATGAGTGACAATTAGAAATGGTTATAGCAATGGCGTGATCGATACTTGAACTTTCAACTGTAACTGGAGCTTAGAACAAAGTGGATAAAAAAATGAAAAAAGAGAGGAATTGAGCTATGAAATTCACTCAAAAACATCGAAACTTCAACTCGGAATATGTACAAAGGGGGTCAACAAAGCGATAACAATAACAGTAAAGAAGAGGATCGAGTGATCGACACAAGGAAATACTCAACTTGCATCCACCGAATACAATAAAGGGACAAAGAAACTGTGGAGTGATTGATACTTGGAGGTTCTCAACAAATATCCACCCAATACAAAAACAAAGGGGAAAGCGAGTGGAGTGATTGATACTTGGAGCTTCTCAACAAGTATCCACCCAATAAAAAGAAAGAGAAAAGACAGTGGAGTGATTGATACTTGGAGCTTCTCAACAAGTATCCACCCAATACAAAACAATGAGAAATTGACGACTAGACAATTTCTCTATTCAACAATAATTCAATAACGAATAAATGAAGTAAATCACAATGTAAACTGGGTGCAGGAGGGTACTGAAGTCCGGCCTAGTCGTACCGGAATAACTGCTTCCCCTCTGTCTTCTCTACATCAACGACGCTAATGGGCATCGTCGAAGAGAGAAGAGACTGCACCAGTTCCTTGTCCTCTGAAGTGGGAGCGACCTTGGGAGCCTGCAAATATCGTAGTCAAGAACCGTAGCCGGAGATTAGGCGCTCTCTCAAATCTGTAGTCAATAGGCGAGAGAACATGCGGAATGGAGAGAGTGACTCACCAGCACTGAGATGGATCCTCTCTTGGAGCTTCTCTTGGCAACTCGGGATACGAGGATGGCACCGAATGGGAAGGAGGAGGAAGAGGGAGGGCAGATCGCCAGTGATCGAACGAGAGTTCCCTTGTGGAGAACAAGCAGGAGAAGACGATGAGAGTCATCCGCGAGAGCCTCAGTGGAGATGGTCGAATGGTCCAACTGAGTCTCTCCTCCCTGCAACGAATATCTCAGCAGTTGGTAGACGATCTGATCTTTGATCTTTGATCTCTAGTTCAGAATGAGATGTGAGATGGTGAATACAAGGATAGATTCGCACCTTTGCCTTGCTCTTGCCCGTCTCCAGAAGGGCCTTAGCCTTCCTGATCAGCTTGGAGATCTCGCCAGCCTCGACCTTGATCTCTCCCATCATCTCCAGATTCGCTCCCATCAAAGGGAGCCGATGAGACATGGCCAGGAGGAGGTCCCTGTAAGCATAGTGGGTTAGGTTTCAGCTTCTCTGGGACTATTTCACTTTTTAAAATAAGATCTAATAGAACAATCAATAAAAATATATTAGAGATACGATAAAATATCGATCGGACTACGGTAACTTTGATCCTTCTACTCCCACTCGTCTCTCTTTATTTTCGCCATCAACCTTGTTTGTACCGCTAGATTTACTGTGAATTGTGTTTCAATTATGAGCCGTGACCTTTCCAAGTGCGTTGATAATAGAACCGAAGTAGTTGCGCGTGCTTACATTGCGGTATTTTGATTTATTTGAGCAATTTGCCGTTTTGTCCCCAACGCGCCCGACTTCGTTGCTCTTTTGGCTTGATTATGTCCCTGTTATCGCTCATTCTAATTATGAACCATCTTCAGATCGATTGGAAGCCTTTCCCGACTACCCGCTGCTCCAACTACATGGTTACATTGTTAGTTTACTTTTTCATTGAGCAATTTAAGCGTGTGCTCTTTTAGCGAGTTGTCGAATAGATCACAGTTTTAGCCTTTTATGTAGAGAGGACAGTGCCCGTCATAGTGAAGTGACGTGGTGTGTTTTATAAATACTTATATACGACGGAATCGGACGTCGACCGCGAACTGATTTTTAAAAATCACTGTTTTTAATTATTTATTTAAAGGCATTCCTGGTCATAAACTTTATTTTTCTTGATTGCAAATGCCTCTTTTCTCTCGTAACTTATCCCTGCAAGGCTGATATTCCGCTATAAACGTGGTTAATCGCTGATTTCGTCCTTTCTTTTTTCGAATTTGGCCGACGACAGTGTTTGACCTCCCATCGATTAGATTCCAGAGATCAGTTGATAATTTCGATTCTAATCAATCACCAATGTTGCCCCCTGTCCGCCAGGATCCACCATTACGCCTGAATCGCTTTCGGAAGGCCGCTATCATGACTTGAATTCACGGAGTCGGGCGCGTTTCGTTGTTTCTGCTCGTTCCTGCCCTCGCATCGATTATTTTCTAGAGATCAGTTGATCATTTCGATTCTAATCAATCACCCATGTTGTCCCCTGTCAGCCAGGAACCCCCATTGCCCCTGAATCGCTTTCGGAAGGCCGCAATCTGCATTTGAACTCACGAAACACGGTTGACCACTTTTTTTCATTTTCGTTCATTATTTCCTTCTGGTGACTACTTAAATGTGATTCGACTTGTAAGTGATCAAAATATATTTTGAAAGCAAAAAATGATCGAAAATAATGAAATAGCGAAAAT
>LS488987.1:100397-115428 GCA_900490845.1 Pristionchus japonicus | reverse complement strand
GCGACCTGACACAACTCTAACCTCGGCATACTGTAAACCGACGTCTCCGGTTTTGAATTTTTAAATTGCTGTATTTTTGTTATTGTGCATTTAAAAAATATATTATTGTTATATTATGTTTCAGCAGTATCAATTGCATAGGTGGAATATAATGAAATATTTATTTGGCGCTTTTAGAAATTAGCCACTGTCCTCTCTACTTTTATGCTTCGGGATTGTGATTGATTGGATAGGGAAGTGTAACAGACGAGTGACTTTAGTTTCAAAGCCAGACGATTTGATCCTATATCGGCTGATCTCAATTTCTCAATTTCTGTTCAAATTCGTTCTCAATCATCTTCTAATCATGATTCTATTTTGACTCGCTTTCCTATCACGAGCATCCTCTTCCCGTATATTTTAGGCTCTTACATCCCTTCCTGGTTGAGGTTTGAAGATTTCTAACTTGATTTGACACCAGAACCACTGAGTTGATGAGCCGAATCGAACTTTAACTAATTTTATTATGTAAACCTGGGCTAATCACGTAAATATGGTTATTCGCTCTCGATATTTGTTCATTGTTTGACTTCATTCTCATTCCAGATCAGTTTCCTGCGCGGTCTCTTCTCCCCTAGCTCCAGGAGGAGCTTCAGCGTATTCAGGATAAGTCGTTTTTTTCACGATTTTCATTAATTTGACTCAATAGACCTTGTATCTTTTGTAAGTTGAGCCGATGCATGCCCTTTATTGTACTGTTATGATTAGTTTTGTTGATAATAATAAAATTATGCCTTGAGATTCATTTAGAAATTTAGTTAATTGAGTATAGCATCTGCTTATTTGTCTCTTTGAGGGCGTCGATTTTGTCATATCGACTGAGGAAGTTCGGAAGATGATTGAAGTAAGTTTCTTTAACAATCGAATATTGCTTTTGGCACTGCTTTACCGATTATATTCACGGCTTATTGAATTTATTTGGAGAACTATTTGCTACCCTGAGTGACTGCGAATGTGTTATCAATGTTCTGCGACCCTCCACGGCCCCTAACCCATCGACAATCGCGGAAACGATCCGCCTAACTCCGCCCACTGCATTTCTGTATTTAGCAATTCAAATTTCGGGCGGGATTGAATAAAATTCAAATATATTGGAGGCGCCAAAATAGCCAAAACCTTGGCCGCATGCCAATCGGCATGGCCAAATGGCCAAAGGCTTTTTGATGCGCAAACTGGATCAAAATTCAAAAGTGAACCTGATCAGGGAAGCAAAAAAGGGGCGGAGTTAGGCGGACCGTTTTCGCGATTGTCAATGGAATAGGGGCCGTGACCCTCACTATAGCAAATCTCGTATTGGTTTTACTCTGGTTTAACTAATTAATGTTAAATAAAATCAGATCTCTGCGGATCGTCGACTTTTATCTCTTCAATTCTTTTCTCTCGACTTCTACGAATCGTCGTCCTTATCAGATATGATTTTAAACACTTTTTCTTTTTGACATTTGACTAATTAACTAGAATCAGAGAGGGGATAAGCGGAGGGTTGAACTGTGATGTATGTTATCTAGCTGATTTCCCGTTGGGGGTGATAGTAAAAATCAAGTCGAACGTAGTTGTTCAAGGCTGATTTTGGATTAGAATAGAAGGAAATAACGAATTCTCTCATTGCCAAATATAGTTGCTTCGAGGATTGTTATGATTTTTAGTTTTAAGAGATGAGATGATGTTTCATTAATTAATTAATACAGTGGAACGAGAAGCTTTGTGAAGAATATTTCAGGGGTTGATGGGCGTGATGATGCCGTTGATCATCATCTAAAGAAGAAAAAGAAAAGAGATTGGAAGAAGAACGAGAATGATATTTTATCAATAGAGAAGAGAAGAGCCTCGAGAAGCTGGAGCATCCATACGTATTGTTCTCATTTTATTTTTTATTTTTTTGCTATTATTTCGATGTTGAAATTCAATTCAGATATCATGCTCGGAGATGGAAGCTGTAGTTAGGAAGTTGGGAATATCGGATTGCTTTTCTCACTAGTTTCGTTAGAAACTGGGGTTTGTTGTTGTGTGGTGCACTGCTTTCTTTCACTTTCGCTTCTCTTGCTTTCTTTCGGGGTTCTCATTTCACTCCCCATTTCCATTAGTGGCAGTGATAATTTTCCATCCTCCGTTGTATCCACCCCATGGCTATTCAAGTAACGCGTAATAGTGCCTGAAAAGGAGAGCATCAGAGAGATTTCGGTACCTCGTAGTGAGTGGGCGCGTGTGGAGATCCGAGTAGGGCTGCTTGGAGACCGGGTCGTAGAGGGACGAGTCGAGCACATGGGCACTCCTCTCAGGAAGAGCATCCACTCCGAAATTCGGCGAGAGACGAATCCGCGCTTCCGTCGGCTCAGAGGCGATGCTTCCGTCCGGACCGGGGCATGAGGGACAGGGGAACTGGCCCGCCTGAGAATGTGGTACGGTAGGATTATGGTAGCTTAGGATACGGTAGGATTACTGTTGCTTGGGATACTGTAGGACTATGGTAGCTGGGATACGGTAGGAGTACGGTAGCCTGGGATACGGTAGGACTAATGTAGCTTGAGATTTGGTGGGACTACTGCAATTTGGGATAAGGTAGGACTACTGTAGCTGAATACTCTACCTGAGCGCTATCATATTCCCACAAGATGGGTTCGTCTTGAGCGATGAGTCGAGTCGCCACGAGAAGGGCGAGGAATTGGCTTCGTCCATTGGGCAGAGAGACGAGAGAGAGACGCAGTCGGGCATTGAGATGGAGAAGGCAGGAGGTGCTATTGGCGTATCGTCCGAGCGAGATGACCCCTCGGTGGGTGTATCTGAAGCCCTCGATGAACCAGCGCTCGTTCCCTGAACATGAATGATCATTGAGGGAGAGAGGGAAGGCGGAGTACGGTAGGATACTGTAGGATACTGTAATGATCGACTTACTTAGCTGGACTTCGACCTGATAGTCGAGAACACGATCGATAATCTTCTCTCCGTTCTCCGGCCGATCCTCAATCACTTGCTCCCGATACGCAGCGAACTCTCCTTCTGTGACCATCCGACCACTGAAATAGAGGAGTTGACTACCGTAATCTGTACGTTCTTATATCGATTGATTGGTAGTTCAAACGTTCGTAGAATAAGAATTGAATACCGTAATCTGTATGTTCGTTTATCGATTGATTGGTAGATCAAGCTTTCTTTGGAAGATCAATCATTCGAAAGAATAGGTAAAACTACTGACGAGTAGGGACAGATTATGGAGTTGGAAGGGATGGGGCACGTAGAATAGAGACCGAGGCCGCATCCGAGAGTAGAGCGGACTCTGACCTGGAAAGATGCGTTGATTAGGATACTGTAGGACTACTGTAGAAATACGATATGTAAACTGTAGCTCAGGATACGGTAGACATACTCTAGATTGGATACAGTTAGTCTATTGTAGTAGAGGGTACGATAAAGCTACTACGGATTCGATGTGATATTGTATTTCTTCTTTCTTTGTGTAAGTTGGAAATTCTGTAGAGATAGAAAAGGAAAGAGGATAGAAGACAAGGCATATTACAGTGTTGATTCGATATTTCAGGATAGATCGGATACGTTAAGTCATAGATACTGTATCAGTCCCGTACCCATGGGAATCTCTCAATCGTCGGGCCGGCCCTCCTCGCCATTATCTCCTTGAAGACTCTCTGAGCGGGATCAGAGCTCATTCCACTCGGAGTGAACCCCTCTCGAAGTCTCTCCGCTTCCTCTTCGTGAATACGATTCCGCCCTATCTCCTTGGCAATCCGCTTCACATCATGTTCCTCAGCGAAGAGAGGAGAGTGAAGGGAGGAGCAGTCACACTCGGAAGAGCAAGAGTGGGCGAAGTTGCCGTCGATCCCGGCTATGCGGCAGTCTGAAAGGTGGGGAGTGGTCTGACGAGATAGCAGGGAAATGGAGAGAGTAGTTACCGTCTGAGGACTGATGAGCAGTAGCCGCCATACTGTCATCGAGACCCTCGGCCCAGGCTGAATCTGGAAAGTGTAGGTTACGGTAGATTGATCAAAGTGGCCTGATTCTTATTGATTCATATGCTAATTAGGGGGCGGAGCTTACCAGGCTCCGCCCCTTTTCTCATCATTCAGATTCTTCAAATTCTTACCATCCATCGAGTGTTCCATTCCCTCCGGCAGATCCAACTCGAATGCTGAAATATGCAAGTGAGTACGGTAGGATTACGGTATCTTTGGAATTGTGAACGTATAGATTACTGTAGAAATGGATACGGTAGGGTTACTGTAATTCTCACTTCTACTCTTGCCTCTACTGCTTCTTCTTCTCTTCGGTGGAGGAAGCTCTTCCTCTTCCTCACTCATTCCCATCCCAATCCATTCCCCATCATCTTCATCTTGATTGATTTCTCCTTCCATTTCCATGTCTGAAATCAGTTCGTTTCCCTCTGATTCTAGCTGATTGAATGATTTATTCACCATTGTCTTCCAATCGATAATCCACCTCCTCCTCTAGATCTGCCTCTTCCTCTGATCTTTCTTCCCTCTCGTTTCTTCTCTCATCTTCTTCCGAATCATCCTCCATCCCTTCTCCTTCTTCTTCTATCTCGTCTTCCGTCTCTTCTCTCCTCTCATCTTCTGAATCATCTTCCATCTCTTCTCCCTCTCCTTCTCTTCCTTCTCCTTCTCTTTCTTCTTCCATTTCCTCTCTACTCTCATCTTCTTCCAAATCGTTCTCTATCCCTTCCTCTTCTTCTTCTTTTCTTCCCTCATTTCCTCCTGCAATGAAATGCTGTTTATCGATACCCACAGTAACCTTCCACCGTATCCATATCTACCGTACTCTCACCATTCTCTTCTTCTCCCTCGTCACTTGAGTATCCATCAGACCGCTGCAGGGGCCTGAAATGGGTAATTGAATGATCTATTTCGTTCAGATAGATTCGATACAGGCTCAATCACAGGTATGTTCCGTTCTGGGTTTACTCTCCTCATTTCACACACTCTCTCACAGAGAGGCGAGAAAGTGTGTGAAATGAAGAGAGTATCTCACTTGATGATCATCTTGTCTCGCAGTTCTTCGACTCTCTGGATGATCTCATCATCGTCCTTCGACTCTCTGGTCATCTCTCGAAGTCGATTGAAGGCGACCACAGCGAGCGAGGCCTGGAATGATGTAGAGATGAGTTTACGTTCTTTGATCTCAGATTATCGATCTAAAATATTTGGATTACGGTAGATCTTAGAAGAGTCTGATTAGTTAATGATATTGCTTATTCTATCCTTGTTGGATTCAGATTGATGAGAGTAGAATAGGTATGCTAAATGCAGATGCATCCAGGCGAACCGAGAGATGAAAGAAGAGAAGGAGATAGATTCACTCTTTTCTCCATCTCAACTAGGTGATACCCTATGAAGTAATAAAAGAGTTGTTGAATTTCGATGTTTCAGGCATGTCTAATGATGAATCAAACTCAGAATAATTAGAATACGAGATTTTGTATCATAAAATCAGTTCCTGATCGCTCCTTCAACCTTGCTTTGGTTACTGTAGCCTTCCACGTTCTCTTGCTTCTCTCCCGCTTTATCGTTGTTCATGCCATTAAATTGAACTCAAATCGTGTTTCTAATCCAGGTTGAAACCTTTCTAGACGTAATGTGCGTGGAAATTAAGCCGTGGCTCGCTGCGACGCCGAAGGATGACGGTTAGTTTGAGGTTCTGTTCCTTTTCTTCTCATTGTACCTTCCAATGACCTTGATCGTTTGCTGGTTATACTATCTTCTACTCAATGCCGCTTACTCAAAGTGATTCACCATGAACTAATAGTTTAGCCCATACTTTATATCATAGTTCACGATCGAATCGATTCGGGTCGATTCGCCAGTGAGGCAGTAGGTAAAAGGTGTTTACTTGGATAATATCACTCTCAAAGCTGTACTTGATTCAATTAGTTTCAGTCCTAGTCAAAATGGCACATTATGGTGATTCATTCTCGTTGTTTGTTCATTCTGTCACTTCATTCTCACTCCAGGTCGATCGGTGGCGCGGTCTCCTCCTAGCAGTTTGTTGAGAGAAGTTTATTTGTGTTTGATCAACGCTAATTAGACTCATTGCAGGTTCCTTGGTCTCTCTAGCAGTGCCAAGGAGTACCGGAGGTCGCCTTGATCAGATATGTTTCATTTTTGTATTTATTCCAACTTTTGGATAATTAGAAGACGTGGGGAGCTAAAGGGGGGTTCGATTTTGATTGTAGTCGGTAAATTCGAATGACGGCAATAGCAGATTATTTACATCAAAAGTTCCTTGGAAGGGGATGGAATTATGAGTGTGATTTTTTATAATGGGAAGATGAAGTAGGATTGAGCAGAGGATGGTTGTGTAGGAACGTTGTACGTGATTGTATGAAAAAGTTGAACTATTGAGTATTATTGATAGAAGAACGAGAAGCTTTGTGAGCAATGTTTCAGTGTCTTTGACTTCGTTTTCTCGACGAGACTTATTGATGAATTGGAGATTGCAGGAGAAGAGGAAAGCGGAGGGTTCAGGAAGAGGTGTGTTTTAAATTTTTACTTGTTCAAGCAATTTGTTGTGAGATTAGCAGTGACAGTCTAGGATTTGAATAGATATCTGTGTTTCTAGTGTTGTCTTGCTCCATATCCCTAGTGTAACCATGCGTAGGTTGGCTAAAGAAGTGATGGGGAAGTTAGATTAGCATTTTGACCAGCACAGCAGATCAAAGTAATGAATGCAGAATGGAGGTTGATGATCAAGTAGTGACTGAAAATCGCAAGATTCTATCCATTGCAGAGTTGGTTCGCTGAACAGGAGGATTAATTATTATCTCGAAGGATGATAGAAGCAGAAAGATAAGCAGAAATTCGTATTGTTGCATTTTACTTATTTCTTTTATTATTTTTCTTGTTTGTTATTCTTTCGCCTGTTGGATGAGATTTGAAAGTGTATCTGAGAATTGATTAGCTGATTAGTTCTATTTTCGAATTCCACGTAGTGGCAGACCCTGTCTCAGAACTGAAATGAATAATTAGTATCTCACTAGTTCCACACTCGATCCTCTTTGATTTCTGGATGTTGAATGATAATAGTAGATAGAATCTCAGCCAGAAATCAAAGAATCGTTCTTCTAACCTTGGAGTCGATGTAGTGGCCGCTGTGCGTGGATCGACTGTGCTTCATCAGCTCCAACAGTTCCTCGGACTGAGCTGCAGCGTGGGTGCTGAGGATGAAGTCATCGAAGGACGACTGGGCTACCGAGTGCCGAACCTACAAGAGGATCCGTAAGTGAGGCTCTCTCCGTTTCTCATGCTCTCTCGTCGATTGACGAGAGACCATGGGGAATGGAGAGAGAAAAGGAAACAGACGGAATTCGAATTGAGACGTAGGCCGGGTAGATTGAGATCCTTGGCCAATTTGTACATGAACCCGGTGACGGCTCTTCCCTTCTCACTGTCGATTGGTTTGCCCTGAATGAGGGAGTGAAGCATAAGGTCCGGTTTCGATAGTGTTGGAATGATAGGAGAGGAAAAGTCGATGAATGATTTGATAGTGCCGATGAATAGGAATAGGAGAGGAAAGTGAATAGGTAGAAGAACCTTGAAAGTGAAGAAGAGGGAGGAATCAGGGGACTCGTGGTCGTCGATTCCAATTTCCTCCATTCGCCTGAAGTGAATTTAGAAGTTGGAAATTAGTCAATTCGTGATTCTACGGTAGATCATGGTGTGAAAATCGATAATCTGAGAACTACAGTATGCTCACATATCTCGGATCGACACGTAGGCCTGGAGCAGAGCTCGGCCTAGTCCATCCAGACAGAACCACCCCTGACGGGCAGAATCGCTGGCACGGAGGGACGAGCACTTTGGCAGATCGATGAAACCAATCTGAGGCAAGTTCACATTATTCATTCCTTGCTATAGGGCTCCGGTAGTGTATTGTCATTCATGCCCTTTTGCATGGCTCCAGATAAAAGTTTGATAGAATTATTCACCGAGATGGAGGGAAACCGATCGAAGGGAACCATCTGGCTCCTGTCACCAGTCGTTGGATTGAGCAGGAAGAAGGAGCGATTCTTCGCCTTCCAGATGATTTCGTTTCTCGCACCGTTGTACACGATCAGGTAAGACATGAACACGCTGAAAAGGTGAGTGATCAGGAGTTGAGCTTCTGACTGACGGTATTACGGTAGTTATCGATTATCATGGTTAAAAAATCGATACTACAGTATACATTGATCTTTGAACGATACTATCTATTGTTTACGTGATCTCTAGCAGGTTAGATGGAATGAGAAAGGAAGTAGAGAGTTTCGTTTTAGTAAATCAGTGTCTTTCGCATGTAATCTTTGCTCAGAGGCAATTCTTTCATCATTATTGTGGTGTCTCTTTTCCCTCATATTATCATACTTCATGGCGAAGTCGTATCTCTTCCTCGTCAATCGAAGGGACTGGTCAGAGATGGATTGCACTGCTGCGAGAATGGAAGGAGTGGAGAGAAGCAGTTCGAGGACAGCATACGGCTCATGGTCCTGAATGGAGAGAGGTCAGTTGTACGGTATCCCTACCGTAGTCCAATCAATAGATAAGATACAGGACTCTCCTCATTCCCCCTGATCTCTCGTCGGTCAGCGAGAGATCGTGTGGAATGAGGAGAGTCTTTTCGAAATGCTCGTTTTCCCTACTGACAGCCGACTCAATCGCTCTCCTCTCAGCAGTTCTCTCAGAGGCTGACTTCTCCTTGAACCGCCTCATCAGATGGTTGAGAACGGTCTTGCTGTCGTTGAGGAGTTGGCGGATGGACAGGGAAGAGAAGGCAGCTGAAAAGACCTTTGTCTCTCTCCATTCCCCATGATCTCTCGCCGTGTGGTGAGAGAGCACGGGGAGTGAAGAGAGCGAATACCTTGGTGGCGAAAAACTCGCGTATTCGCGAATCTGACCACAGAAATCAGTGCTTTAACCACATTGATCAATGTCGCCCAGCCGACCCCGGAATCTTCCATTGAAGAGAGGATGCACTGAAGGGCGGCAGTGGAGCAGGCCAGATCGAGGAGGGAGAGAGGCTCGCCCAGTCTGAAGAGGTATACGGTAGGGTTACGGTAGGATACTGTAGGTATACGGTAGGGTTACGGTAGTCGTCTCTTCATTTCGCATACTATCTAGCCAGTAAGAGAAAAAGATCAAGAATGATGATGCATTCAGTGTTTTCTGTTCATTGTATGTTGTGCTTTGTTCACTTCATTCTTTCTCAGTTCTCGATTCGTTCTCATAGATACGATGTAGATCAATCGATACTTCCCGGTTACAGTACCTTCCCCGGCTTCTCAGGAGCATCAGGCAGACTTTTAGCAAGTACTGCAAGTGCTGCTGGGTCCTCCTCGTCCACTGTCCGTCCTTGGCGTCCGGGTCGGCGAATTGACAGTATTCCCGGAGGAGTGGATGCTCAGCCAGGCGGAGACGACGGTTCCACCCGAGAGCCGCGTGCGCTGCGTCACTCCAGTCGGCGCGGCTGCCTGGAATTGAGTGTGAAATTGGAAATGTGAAAAGAAAAAGGGGCGGAGCCTAGCCTCGCAGGCTCCGCCCCTTTTTCCTTTCTTTCTATTATACCTCTGTTCACCATCTCCACATGGTCTCTATCCTCTGATGTGTCGAAGAGGAGCGAGAGATTGCCCTGACTGTAAAAGAAATCGATATTTGATTTATCGATCAGTTTCTGATTATCGATCGAAGTGGCTACAGTACCCCTGGAATATCGGAGGAAGGGAAGAAGGAGGAGGGAGGGAGGAGAGGAAGAGAAGAACGTCTATCTCTCCGACGAACTCGATCGATGACGCAGGGACTCGAGACTGGAATGGAGGTTAGTTGGGTAGACTCAGGTAAGGTCTACGGTAAGTAGTTACGGTAGGATTACGGTAGCTGCACTTTCTCATTGATTATTCAGTGATGAAGTTGAGTGATTCTGAAAGTTTTGGAACTGACGGGATGCGAGATGGGAAGGGGAAGAGGATGAGGGAGAAGGGCAGGTGGAGGGGAGTTTCCTCTGACTGGTGCAGGAGGGACGAAGGGAGCGAAGTACTCCTGGAATACGGTAATCAGGGTTACGGTAGATTCGTCTGGATACTGTAGGATACGGTAGGATTCGAACCGGGGGTACTCCGATCGCTGTCACTCCCTTCTTGTCCAATTCCTCCAATATCGATCTAATATTGAGATACTCATGAGGAGTCTGAGGAGAGCACACTCGAGAGAGATCCACTGAGATGGGAAGAGAGGGAAGTGGAGGGCAGGAGAAGAGGAGACACAGTCTCAGATAGGCGCGCACCTGGAATTGAGAGGTCTCTCTATTCTTTGTGATATCTCGTTCTGTTTGATCGATCAGAAAACTGGTATTTTCTTCAGTGAACTAGGAGGAAAAAAAAGGATAGATGTAGAAAGGGGAATGAGGGTAATTTCTAATGCAGATATGTCCCTTTCTTGGTTATAGTAGATGAAGAGGTCTATCGATTTCTCTTTTTTCTATGCGATCTTTCGTTATGGCTGACCCACTAATAAGTGAAGGGAGATAGGAACTGATTGAGATAAGATGAATGAGGTAAGTACCTCGATGTGATTGGATTCGATGGAAGATAGATCAGGAGGAGGATCAGACAAGATCTTTCCCAGCTCCTTCTTCATTACATGTCTCTCTATCTTCGTGCGATTCCTCCCACACAGGAGACAGAACTCAGCCTTTACTCCAGCCACCAGGGGTCTATTCAACAGATCTGCAAGT
This sequence comes from Pristionchus japonicus, assembly GCA_900490845.1. NCBI lineage: Eukaryota > Metazoa > Nematoda > Chromadorea > Rhabditida > Neodiplogasteridae > Pristionchus > Pristionchus japonicus. The sequence goes on along the minus strand of LS488987.1, from coordinate 104,661 downwards.
TAGCCTCATTCTTATTCTGGTTCGACTTTGATCTTTTTTCTTTTACTCCAAAATGAATATTGTGTTCAAATATAATGGTACTCAATGTAATCTGATCTTTGATCTTTCATTCGGAATTTATAGAGATCTCAATTCATTCGAATTTTAGTTGCTTGAGTACCCGATGGATCGATCTGGATGGAGGCATGGATGGATCGACGGCCGTGAGAGAGCCCCAGAAGACGATTGAGGAGAGAGGAAAGGACGGGAGTGGTGAGGTCGTCGGATTGGTCTGAAGGAGAGATGAGTTGTGATGGATTGACGTCTCTTCATTTTGCACACTCTCTCATCATTTTTCAATTCATTTCCATGCTGAGATTCCTCTACATCCTTTCCTAATCGAACTAGAAGGGATAGGAAAGTGTGAAAAATGGAGTCTTTCCGTATTCAGTTCAGGAATTCAGTTAGATTCAGTAACGTACGTTTCTTCCTCCGAAAACGGGGAACGACAGAATCGTCCATGTCTGGGCGAGCGTGTGTGTGTAGGTGAGAGTAGGTGAAAGCTTGTGAATGGGTTAAGTTCACTAGTGAAATTCCGATATCTAAAACGATGATCTAGGTTGTAGATCTGAGAATTAGTTTAGGTACGATTTGCAGGTAGAGTAACTGCTGTGATTTGTAGATTCGGATTAAATTTTGTTCATTTAGAATTTATCAGCGTAAGGATGATGTTGAAGAACAGGGAAGGATCAGGGTGACTGTCAAGCAAGGGATTAAAGCATACTGTAGACTTCCAGGCAAGGAAGTAGGATATGTTGTGAACGGGAACGAACGGGAATGTAATTACGGTATGATGGAAGCAAAATCGATTGGGGAATAGTGTGTATTCATCGATTCAGATGGGAAATGATTGCAGTTGAATGAGACGTACAGCATCTATACAGAATATATTTGGTTGTGCATGATATGCTTACGGGTGACGGTAGCTATAGGTTACGGTAGCTACGGGCTGCGATAGGTGCAGTTTACGGTAACGATGAGTTACGGAAGCTACGGGTTACGGTAGCTACGGGCTGCGATAGGTGCAGTTTACGGTAACGATGAGTTACGGTAGCTACGGGTTACGGTAGCTACGGGCTGCGATAGGTGCAGATTACGGTAACGATGAGTTACGGTAGCTACGGGTTATGGTAGCTTGGCGGAGTGTTTCAAGGAAGTACGGATGGGCGACTGCACTCGAAGACAATGATGGAAGAATGAATGAAGGCAATGCCACGTTATACTCTGAAACAAATATCCATTGTTTGCTTGAAATTACAGCGCTTCTGAATGAAAGATTAATCACTTTATCTCGAATTTCACTGGTTGCCATGTCTTTTTTTCAAATTTACACTGCATTCTATTCGATTGCCTATCCGTTGATGCTACATGCGCCGAGAGAAGGAAGGAGAACATCGGGAGATGAGGAGAAGTGAGAGAGAGGGGGATGTAGGGGATGAGAGAAGAGAGGGATGTTGCAGAGTGCTTCTAGAGTGAGGAGACGCAGAGAGATTCAGATGAAAGAAATGTGAAATTTCTCGAATTGAAATCTCCCGCTTTTATTGATGCAGTACGTAGTAGATGAGAAGAAGAAATGTAGAAATGGAAGGTGCATTTGAGAAAAGAGATGGAGTGAAGACGAGAAGGAATGAAAGAGAGTATGCATTGTACTTTGCTTTATTGTGAAAGTACATCTCTATACGAAGGAGTGAAGAAGGGAACGGGTCGAAACACGAAACACAAAGAGAAAGAAGGACACTTGAGAGTGAAGAAGGAAAATAATGAAGGAAAATAATGATGCACACATGATGAATTGTGAATAGACAGACTATACAGCAAAGAGATCTTTGCAAAAAAAGCCTACGAATAGAGATGAAATGAATGAACTAGAGAGAATGGAAAAAAAAGATAGAATAGACTATGAATTGATGTCGAAGTGGAGTAGAAAGCAAGAAGTCGTATCAATCTTGAGAGAACAGAGAAGAACACAAGAACAAAGAGAATACCTACAGAGAATGCCTTCCCCCTTCCCTTGATTGTCCCTGCATACAATTCAGTCTGTTAATTTCTCGCAAATAAATAATAAACTATTTCAAATCGTACTCATTCCCTCTCATGCGATGTATCAATTCACTGTTATGCGACATGAATCTACTTCTACTGGTTTTATTATTCTTTACTTTACAATAATTACAAATATGCAGAGAATCAAAAGGCGAAATAATCGTCGCAGCAACGCAGCAGACTTCCTTAATTCTATTCCTTCTTCTCATCCTTACATAGTGGCGTTACGCCTCAATACAATACATTACAATATGATAATCATTAGATCACTCACTTTAGTAACTTTTTCTCAGAACAGAAGAATGTAGAAATAAAGATCGAGGTCTGAAACGGAAAATAGTTGGGTGAGGGAGCTTCTACAGGAAAATGGAAATACTTCTAATTTTTCCTGAGCAATTAACCTGAATGGAATCAACTCACAATATAAATACTCTTCAATAAATTATAGACGTTGAGGAAAACATGATTAGAAACAAATACCCTAGAGACATTCGATTATCGATTTCGTTTGTACGAGATTATTCTAGCACATGGTCGCAAAAAGTCGAATGTTCAAAGCTCACCAAACCTTCTCTGATATAAATCTTCTCCATGACAGATCTTAGTGATCTGTAATAGTAACTGTTGAATAAATAAAATAAGAGGTTAGCATATTTATTCATCAATCAAATGGAACGGCAGTGAAATATCAGAACAACAAATGGATGAATCAAACTGATCAGCTAACAACGACAAAAACAACAAATGCATGAAATCAACGATTGAAGCTCGGAGTATAAGTGGACGCGACAATGCCAGAAGTTGAGAGAAACGATTCTGAAAGTAAGCTAATTTGATTCCGTAACCTATCAGACTATCGATCACAACTTCTCACAGAATTTCTTTCTCACCTTCTCCTCATCTCGATTCTCCACATTCATACGAGAAAATTTGAATAGATTCAATCGACAACGCTACGCATCAGTGGTCTGGAAGAAGTTTGAAATTAATATAGCCAAAAATTTCAGAAACGAATAAGTATTTAAACTAACTTGATCCATCTCCGTCTCATCGTTCACTTCTGCTTCTTTGTCTAGCTTCAACAGCTCGTAGTCCCGACTCACGCACTGCGATCAATTTCAATCAAACATTCAAACAGAAACAGAACTGAACAAGCTAATTAAAAACTAAAGATATATATATGTACTGCAAATAAGCTAATTCAAAATTGAGAATCTAGTGTCACTTGAATTAAGAATGAGTATATGAATTAATTGGGGAACCTTTTTCGCATGACGCTCTCTCTCGTTACGAGTATAACAATCATCACCACACATACGGCAGTGAAGAATCACTGAAGATAGTATCCAATCTGGAAAATATATAATTATATCAATCCATTTTTAAAAAAAGTTGTAAGAAAAACCTCATGAAGGTGTATGCGATGGAACTTCGTCAGGTGTGTTGCATAGCCGTTAAGCGATCTTGGATAGGTCTAAAAACACCCACATTCACGTTCATTGAAAGTACACACATTCATTGAAATCTTGAACAGAAAGAGGTAATTTTTTAAAGGGTAAACCTGGTTAAATACTTACCTTGCACTCGATACACTGAGGAGTCGTCTGAAATATTTAAAAAATCAAATAATTACAGCTTCATCGTTGAATTATTATTTTAAGGAAATAAATATATATACGTATATATTTATTTTACATATTATTAAAAGACCTTTTCTGCGAATGTCGTCGTAGGCCCATAATATTTGCGAAAAACTATGAAATTGGAGATATCGCACTGTAATGAATAATATAAACAATTTAGGAAAATGAAAAGTCAGCAACAAAAATAAATAAATCTAATCGTAATCAAAGTTCAAAAAAAGAATATTAATGCAATCGAACCTTGCGGCTGTGACCATCAGAGATGGCATCGAATCCGCATTGACATCGGAGAACGAGACCGGCCTTAATGCTAATAATTTATAAATACGTGGGCTATATGCATACATCGGCAGCTATAGCGGCGACCCATTTTTCACATAAGGGTCCCCCCTTACGTGAAAAAAAAATTCGGTGCGCCTAGGGGGAACCCATGTTAGTGCCGGAATCGGTCCAAGTCCCATACCAATCCGTAACCACAGTCAAGTGAACTTCAATAATTGACTACTGTAATCTACCGTAATCCTACCGTAACCCTACAG
>LS488987.1:51913-93965 GCA_900490845.1 Pristionchus japonicus | reverse complement strand
TGTAGGGTTACGGTAGGATTACGGTAGATTACAGTAGTCAATTATTGAAGTTCACTTGACTGTGGTTACGGATTGGTATGGGACTTGGACCGATTCCGGCACTAACATGGGTTCCCCCTAGGCGCACCGAATTTTTTTTTCACGTAAGGGGGGACCCTTATGTGAAAATCGAGCTCGCCGGCGTCGTGCCGATGTATGGTGCCACTTGTCATAGAAACTCGAATATTGATTCCGGTTAAAGATGTTTTATGGTGCTTCTTCGAATTAAACATAGTTCATTGTACGGCCAAATTCTTATAAGAACCGCGCCTCGTTTCGCTAAAATAAAGGTTTGGCACCTTTCCAACTCGAATTTGGCATTATGCCAGCACATTTTCTCTAGCTTCTCTGCGTCTCTTTCTCTAGTTGCGCTGACCCATGACGCAGTGTGAGTGCATCTGTCATTCGCGCTTATTGGACGCCTTTTATGACCCGGTCTCTCGATTGATTTTGCGTGTTCTCTATACGGTCAGATCGTGAAAGAGAATGGATAGTCTGTGTAGATTTATGTCATCCATCAAACCCGCCATTTTCCCTGCGCCTAGCAAGGAGACGTGCGGATCCATAGAGTACCCCCGCGAAAGGAGGCAAAAAACTGAATGGGATGGGAAGAGAATGGGCGAGTGGGGGAGGTGAAGAAGCCAGACTATAGCTGGACTATAGTGGGGCGAGAAGGGAGAGGGACTGATCTCTTGGGAGTGAAAAGGTTGCAGAGATCACGTAGAAACAGGGAAGTGTGCTCCTGATCTTCAGTGAAGCCTCGGATAAACGTGATGCAGGCAACAATTCGTGCATAGAGGAGGCTGTTTTGCAAGGGCCCGAGGGATGTATCAGGATGAGTAGGTGTGAGGCATAGTGATCTTTCTCGAGAGGGGATATCACGTTTCACGATCGAAAGATGAGATGAGAGGACTCATCCATTGAACTGTGCAAGAGAGCGCGGGAGATTATGACACTCCAGAGTTTCGGAATTCCTCCCTTTTTTTCTGACTTCCGTGTATAGTTTGATCTCTGCAAAGCGGTTGGCAGCCGGGAGAAAAATACGAGCCCGTCATTGTTTGCAGAGGCTTCTGGATGGCTTGCATGCACGTAGTTTGGCGCGTGGCTATTGCAACGCGGCTTTTGTCCCGTATTTCGTGCGACTTTCTTATTGCGACCTACCGTAACGCCCATTCTGTTAGGCTTCCATTTCCTACAGAGTTGATGGCATGATGCAATTCTCGTTTCATGCTATTGATAGCGTTCACAGAACCCGTGACATTCCTCATCGTTCTCGATCTTCCCCGATGAAGTTCCGTGTCGGGTCGAAAGTGGAACTTGCGGTAGAAAAAACGGACGAGGGAGAGAGATCGGTCGCAAATCGGTTTTAGCCTCGTCTTAGGCAGGCTCTTTCTCTAGGGATCTCTTGATGACCTCATTTTTTGTCTAGACCAGAGAAATTAGTTCCTGGTCTGAAAGCACCGAATGTTGACAATCTCGGGAGTTTGAGAGTGAGTTTTCTGCCGTACTTTTTGTTTGGGTGCATTGCGGAATGCTGGGAACCGGGGCTGGCTGACCGCAACGAATGCACTGCGTCTGGTCTCTTCTTGTGTGGCACTTGCTCCGGTTCCGCACGTTCAATAGTCTCTCCAATTTACATACTCTATCACTCTAAATGCAAGAAGAGAAAAAACTGCTCGTTGATCGCTTCTTCTTCTTCTTTTCCTATTACCCTGCGGGAATAAACGGCGCCAGAAATAACCGTGCTAAACCGTCAACAGTGCTACGCAGCTACAGATTTGCATAATATTGTAGGATTTCGCCACTTAAGGGGAAGTGTATTATTTTCAGCTTGGTGATCGTCGACCACCAATCGAGAAATAGACAAGGGAATCACATTTGCATGCAGGTGTAGGGAGGTGATTCGGGGTTTGACTGAAAGTAATGCAGAAGTATGTGATGTGATGTGTGGTGCGTGTGATCATTGCTCGACTAGAGTGTAGCTGTGCATAGATGAAATGCCATTCTCCCCAACATCAGCTCCTCCCGGAAATGTCAAATCATCAAGTCACGCGCGCTCTTCTGTAGAAAGGACGGGGGCGAAGTGGTGTTTGTCACATTTACTTTCTCTACGATCGTTCCTGGTTGCGAAATGGGCACGTCGAGTCACGTCTTCTAACAGCTGAAGTTATTGCTAGGTATGATCATACTACCAAGAATATCCCAGAGCTTTTTTTGCAGCTAGCTTGCATGATGCATCAAAAATGTAACTTCCTGTAGCGAGCTATGGACAAAGTGTATTCGGTGCAATATGTGAATGCCGAATCCCCGAATGTGCAAATGTCAGCTCTTCCAATCAAGCGCTCGCTTGTAGAAAGAAGACGAAATACGTTCATTAGTTCCTTCCTAGCAGTCGACTTCATCTGTTCAAACACGTCTTCCGCAGCTGAATTACACGCTAATTTCGTGTAAGTCGTGGCTAAATCTGATGTTCTGAATGCTGTCTGCTCGCCTAATTCCATGTGTCGTGCCTCTAAATTTGGCCGAATTGAGGAATCACGCCACGGCCCAAAAGAGCTGCACGTAATCTTGCAGTGAGCAGGGCGGGGAGAGGAGAAGGAGAGGGCTATTGTGGGTTTGAGAGCATGAGCCTTTCGGTTCTGCACGCTATCTATGGGATGGCAGCAATGGCTCCATTTTCTGGCTCGAGCTGGCAGTATAGAGATGATGGAAAATGAAGAGAAAAAGTAGCTCAAGCGAAGTGTCGCCTGACTCTCCCAGTTTTGTGCAGTCTATAGCCCTGTCGAGCAGGCCAAAGATGATGAGAGATGGGTAGTCTGGAGAAGAAAGGTCCCTCGAGTGGCACGCGAAGAATTCTCCTTGTTCGGGGGTGCACGCGTTCAGCCGAATGTTGCGTAGCTGCGCCCACTCCTTCCCCCCCCCCCTCCTTCTTCTCGTCCTCCTCTCCCGTTTATCGGATTTGGAGAGCGAGAGAAGTACCGAGAAGTACTCACTCTTGCACGTAGCGAGAACCACGTTCGCAGATTGCAAGGGCCTGGACTCTCTCCTTTTGGAGTACTCTCTCGCGCTGTCTGGCCGGCAAGAGACGCAGGATTAATGACCCCAGCCTCTCCACTCTAGTGTCTCTTTCGAGCAAGATCTGTTGCATTGCGGTTCATTGCCTGAGGCGAATCCTTGCAAGAGCCACGTCTCTGTCTAAGTGAATGAAGCAGAAGATTGCATCAAATTGTGTGATCAATGATCCGAGTCTCCCAAGTCGACGTGTTGTTGACGGTGCGAGAAAATTCGCGGATCATGTTTATTGCCTGAGGCTAAAACCTTGCAAATGTCACGTAGCAGCTCGCGGTCTCCTAATTATGCAGAGCAGCACCCGAGAGCTCTCCGCATGTATTAGAGTGCTTCTGCGAATAGGCGAATGAGGAGATGAGGGTGGGAATAAATTACACCCCGGCTGTAAAGTAGCAAAGACAGAGATCCGAGAGCGATAGAGGCTTCAGTGCTCGGGATGTATCCGTGTGATTCAGCAAGGCCGAGAATGAACTGAAAGACTGACAACAAAGATCGGAGTGTGCGAAATCGTACTTGATGCCCTGAGATTTACGGTCATGATAAATATTTTTCGGTTGAGATCCCGCGGTTCGGTGTTAGATTGTGTCACTTTTCTACTGTCTGTCTTCTCCTTCTTCCTGTTCTTCCTTATTCTACTCTTTTTTTCTTGTTCCGGGTTAGCATGTTGCACGTACGATCGCTGTCTGTGTGTGTTTTTGCTTGCTAGCAGCGAATGCTGTCTCACCCTCTCCTTTTCCCGTGCTCTCTAGTCAGCCTCTGACTATGCCTCCAGCGAAAACAGCAGCTAGTATAGTGCAGTAGTGGTATCGAATTCTGGGAAGTTCCCTCCTTCCATTCCTCGAAATCCCTTCACGATATTTCCGCCTCCCCGCATACCGTAATCTGTTCCCGTCTCCGAGAGAGAGAAATCGTGATTGGGAAATGTTCTATATTTGTCACGCTCGAGTTCCTGCCGCATTTTTTATTTGGAATCGCACGTAGGCAATCATCGAAGTTCGCAGGCAATCGCCACTACACCTGCTCCATTGCTGGTCAGACAACGTGAGAGATCATGGAGATTAGAGAGACCGATGCGCACGGGGGCTCGCTCATCCGCACGCACAATTTGTTTTTGCCCCCACAGACGATACTACAGTGGAAAGGACAGTACTTTTTTGGCTGACCGATCGTTGATCGCCTAATGGGAGCGTGGAGCCCGTGTTTGCGGAGGAATAAAGTGTGTAGCTTCTGCGTTTTCATCCCTAGATTCTGGCTACGGGTCCTTAATCTGTGAGCTGTGGAATGGTTTGCATCTTTTATTTTGGAACTGATGAGAGAGCACGGAGAATGAAGAGAGGCTGAGATGCAGAGGTTCGTCTGAATCCTTGTCCTCTTTGCTGCTCCTGTGCGCCGCGCGTGTTTACCAGACGAGACGATTCACTCGTGTGCTGAGCAATCTCTGTCTCTGCGTTTCCCACGCTCTCTGCGCGGTCAGACTCGTGACTCAATCTCGGCACTTATTTTTGTGTCGCGTTTGCGAAGACGACGTTCTCCGTCTGAGTGAATCGGCACGTAGCGAGAAGGAATGAACGGTGTGCACTATTCGTAGTAGACAGTAATCAGAGGCGAGTGATTGCCTGAAGAGCAGATAAATACAAAAGGCTCCCGTAGTGGACCTTGTCACGTATCATCTCAAATCACGATGAGCGCTAACTAATACGAATGATTTGCTCTGTTTGTAGTAGACAGTAATCAAAAGGAGACTGTGAAACATCTTTCCTTGTAGTGAGTAAGCAGAGAAGCCCTTCGTAACTGATACTAGCACGTATCCGTGAGCTTTTGATTTGTATGACTAAAATGGGCTCAACGTGTAGTCAACTGTGATCAAAATGAAGATCAAGCAGTGGATAAATAGAGAATCTTCTCGTAACTGATCTTGTCACGTATCGTAGCTCACAAGGGAACCGCAAAAGTAGACCTCTCAGCCATTGATATTCGTTGTTGCAGGTCGATGAACACCCCTCAGGGGATCCTAAAACCGTTTTCAAAAGTTTGGGAATTTGATTCCAAAGTACCGAAAATCGATAATTAATATTCAATGGGAAATTTGTGTGCACGGGTCGCAGAATACTCTACGATTCTTGCAAGCTAGAGAGCATGTGCTCCCGTGGCGTAGTGGATAGCGTGCCTGGCTTCATTTTTGAAGGTCGATGGTTCGAATCCGAAAGGCGGCCAATGTTTTGCAATTTTTTTGCCTGTTTATCACTTTTTTTCCGTGCACCACATGTGCATGAATTAACTAATTGTGCCAGTTTCAAAGTCAAAAAATAATCAACTACAAAGTTTTCACTTTTTTTCAAATTTGACTCTGAAGCTGCGAAATGGATCAAAGAGATGATTATCCAGCACGCTACTGTTTTGAAACAACCATAAAAAATAGGCTAAAAAATTTGCAAAACATTGGCCGCCTTTCGGATTCGAACCATCGACCTTCAAAAATGAAGCCAGGCACGCTATCCACTACGCCACGGGAGCACATGCTCTCTAGCTTGCAAGAATCGTAGAGTATTCTGCGACCCGTGCACACAAATTTCCCATTGAATATTAATTATCGATTTTCAGTACTTTGGAATCAAATTCCCAAACTTTTGAAAACGGTTTTAGGATCCCCTGAGGGGTGTTCATCGACCTGCAACAACGTATATCAATGGCTGAGAGGTCTACTTTTGCGGTTCCCTTGTCAATCGAGCAGTATCTTTCTCGATATTCTGACTGTATCTGATTGTCATGTGAGTAAAGAATGCTGCCCTCTCTGATCGTATACTGTACATACACAGAGAAGTCTACAGGAATCATGTCACGTATCACGGTGAAAATTTCGTTTGACTGCTTGCATCCTGGAACTGTACTATAGTGCGGTAACTGCACTGTCCATTATGCGAACGAAGTGGCTGTTGACGTGCAGAGAAGGGAGGCTAGGCTGCCTGAATGCGGCTCTTCGCCTTTGATCTCTGCGTCGGTCCCAGTCTAATCCGGTTCTCGGAAAAGGAGGATCCGTCACGGCTCCTGATTGCAATATTGAAATGCCGCTTCTCCTCGTTTTACATGATCTCTCGCCACACCGGTCCGATGCTCTGAAAATCCTCTCCAGCCTGAATCATAGGGATTCGTGGATTAGTCACAGGATGTGTATTCTCACTGGTCCTTTCTATTCTGGTTCACTGAGAGCGAGAAAGAGAGATAGAGGAAGGAAAGGAAAGGAACGTGAGACGCAGCGGGCTAACGTGCAAAAGCACCAAAGTTAGTTGGAGAAAGAAGTAGGGATACACAGAGAGGGCTAGAGAGCACGTGGAATGGAGAGAGTCCGGAGAAAGAGAGGTGAGAGGATTAGAGAGGCAGAGATGACTGCAGGGTAGAAGAAATGAATGGCCAATTGAAGAGAGTAGGGCGAGAGACAAGGCGGAATGGAGAGGGTCCAGAGCGGAGTCGAAGCTAGAGAAGGATGAGAGATCATGGGAATTGGAGAGAGCCTAGAGAAATGAGAGAGAAAGGCACAGTAGCTCGCGACGCTGCGGCGAATGAAGATACGTGAATTGTGATAGATTTGAGCAAGGCCAGAGAGCAAAGAAGAGGCGGATGGGCCATTGGCACTCTCCAATTGCCACACTCTCTAGCGGTGCCTGACTGATGAGAGAGCGCTCGCGATTGGCAGGGTGGAATCATTGCAAAGGGTCTAGAGGCGAAGGACCACACTCGATACTCTTCCGGAGCATAGGGAGCAGTTGCCTACCGTAGTCTCTAGTTGCTGAATGAAGGCCCTACCGTACACCAAGAGGAAAAGAACGAAGAAGGCCAGTGCCAAGAGGAAGGAAACGAAGAAGTTGAACCAGGTCAGTTACGGTATTTCAGAATAAGTTTGATGGTTTGGTGGTTTCGAGTTAATCGTTACGTGCGGAATCGTAATGTCTGTCCATGATCGAATAAGTCAATTTCCGCCTTAAACATCTCTACCGATTATGATGTGAAGTGATGGCGATGGTATGAATTAGCTGTTTCCTAACTCACATCAGATGTCTGACTCTCTATGTTTCACAAGCTCTTTTGCACTGTCTGATAGGTGATGGAAGCTTGAATTGTGAGAATCAGATCATCCCTCGAATCTTCTCCACATCAGAAAGAAGCGAAGCCGCGTTATCTGATTAGCTGCTGCAAGCTTGCGAATTCCGGGCCGATAAAATTCGCACGTATTCTCTCGCTGATCAGGCGAGAGGAGCCAAGGGTGATTGAAAGGTGTGAGAGATGATTGCATTGCATGATTGCGAATGAGGGGAGAAGGTGCGAAGATGTGTCGGAGGGAGGGCGGTGGACTTCGAGCTTTCAATGACTATTACATGCGCTGGAATGTAATAAATAGCATGTGAATAACTCATGAAGACTATTCACTCTTGTGACTACTCTCGCATTCCACCTTGTAAGGGCTTCAGTATGCGTTCTGTCCTTGGCCTTTTCCGACTGGCCCTTTACTGCTTCCCTCCAGGGAGTAGAAGAAGCCCATTCCTGACCACGATTCACGTAAGCTAGCAAGCATATTCTTGGCTAGATTGTAGCTACAAGAGCCTTTGCGGCCTCTCCCTCGTTCCTCTCCTTGATGGGTTTCTGCTCTGTGGAGGATTCTTTGTCACGAAATGGCTCTGGGATGTCGTTGAGAGGCTTTCTCTCCATTTCGTATGCTCTCTAGCTGCACGATCGGCAAGAGAGCACGGAGCACTATAACAGAAGACGACCAATGTTTCCCGATGTGGGGCTCGTTTCCCCATCCCCAAGCTGACTCCTCTCATGAAACGTGTCGACTCCCACAATACGCTTTTCGTGCTTCTTCCAACGGCTTTTTGGTTCTCCCCCTCTTGCGACGTGCCTCGCTCCCACTCCCTCGCGAAGAAGGCTCACACAATGGAAGTGTTAGTTTCGAGAGACTGAAGCCGGAGCCCTTTGTGGAGGACCGAGCAGATACGGGTTGGTACGGAGGAGATCAAACCGCCAAGAAGTCTCCGTCAGCGCGATGAGTGTTTTGGCACGGATTCGTTTCTTTTCTACGTAAAATCGTCCGAGATTGTATCGACAAATTGTGATTGTGATTTTGTGATTTGTGATTTGTATCGACAAATGTTCAGGATCATGGAATGAATCCGAGGCGGATTTCGTCGTTCGAATGAAAAGAAATAGCAAGCTGTCTGTGCACAAAGTGTGCGAGATGTTTCGTGGCAATGGATGGGTATGAATGGCAGGAGGATTGAGTCATGAAAGGAAGGGAGATGCGTTGCGTATGCATGACTGTGCGTTGGATTTTCTTTCTTGATGCGTCTGCGTGTTTCTTTCTTTACTGAATACGGATGCACCCATTGTCAGTAATGAAGGGCATCGCTCTCTTCGTTTGCCGTGATCTCTCATCTCCATGTTTCGAAGCAAGGAAATTGAGAAATCCTGGAGCAAATGGGATTGTGCTATCATAGTGGTGAGGATCTTTGAAAAAGGGAAGGTTGGAGATCTCTGAATTTTCTCTTCGTCGTCCTAGTTGGGAAAACGGCGTTAGCAGCAAATGCTAGAACCTAGAGAGCGTGCAAATGGAGGAGAGTGCAGGCAGTCAGAAGCAGAGGGAACACGTGGAAGCAAGAGAGTGCAGCCCCATGGGTGAGCAGTTGAGTACGTGACGAATAGGAGGAATGGAAGTTCCCGGGAAAGGGGAGGGACCGTCCTCCTTTCCTCCTCCTCCTCCTTCCTCCCTCCTTCTCCTCATTTGAGCAAAATGAGCTGCACTGGAGCTGACGAAGTTGTCTAGAGTCTAGAGCGAGCAATATTTCGACTTCCTATTTTACTTGCTACTGCAAGTTGCATATTGTCTAGCCTTGCACGCGCAAGTAATATCCTTGTCCTAGATGTCTTCGTTCTTGTCTGTCTGAAAGAATGTATTCATGCCGAAAGATATAGCAAGAAGTCGTCTAGAGTCTGCGCACGCGCGCTTCTCTAGACAATAATTCGCCAGGTGCTACTCTAGTCTCTTGTTTCTGTGATTTCGTAGTCGGCTACAATTGGACGCGATGGACTTGCGAGAGAGAAACACCTTGGAGACTCGAGTTGCGGCGGATGCGAGCGATTCGTGTAGGTGGATGTGTTTTTGTAGGAATGGCGGGCAGATCTTTAACAGAAAAGTGCGCAACGAAAATAGCCAATCCCTTGATGATTTTTGCCCGATTTATGTGCAAGTTCTCTGTGCAATCTGGTGGATGTTTTCGCCGCAACGATGGTATTAGTGCGAGGCGCGGTAGAGAGTGGACACATGGGCTGGATTAGTATTCTCTTTTTCTCCAGTGATCTGATGAATAAAGTCAATCGGCGGTCGGCCTTGACGTGAAATTGTCTGAATTCTCTGATTGAATAGTTCTGCGGCAAGATTGAGTAATCTGAGCATTGAGATCCGTGTTTCACTGATCTGTTTTCTCGTAGTTGGATGCGGTCCGTGTGTAGTAAGAACTATTTGACACATCGCCGATTCGGAATCTGAGCTGGTTGATGCATGTTTCGTTGATGCGTCTTAATGCGCTAGGATGTTTGATGTCCAATCTCCATCGGTTCTTGTCATCACGAAAACGATTTCTGCCCATTTGAGTTTATCGTCCTTGATCATCGGTTTTCTGACGTGAGAATGTGGAGACTTGAGCTTGCGATGCTGATATCTACCATAGTGATAAGCGCTGACGATGACAGCGTCTTATCGGCTTCTCATCTCATCCTCCGACGATTTCCTAATGTTTCGCACGTTGCAAAGCCGCAGCTTGTGCGTCAATCGCCTCGAGTAACGATCAATTTGCGGGCAACTCGAGAGACGCCGATCATAATAACATCAAGATCTCCTTCCCCCTTCGCAAGTGACGAGAACCGAAACATCAGAGAGAAGGTCGAGTTCCACCTTTCTCTCTTCCCTTCCTCTTCTCTCCTCTCCGCACCCCGCACCGCAACCAATCACCCATGACGTCAGTAGGCGATCTTTTTCTGCCAAACTCTCCGTTTGCCGTGCTCTCTCATCCCCGTCTGCGGCTCTCTCGATAGAGTGCACTCCCTAGTCGGCCGTGATCTCTGTCGAATGAGCCGAGACTGTTTTCTTCCCACCCCGTTACGGTCGGAGAACGAGACGAGGACAAGAGCCTTCCGTTCCCAACGTCCGTCTGTTCTCGGGGAGAGCTCTCTGTCAGAATGGGAGATGAGTCTGTCCGCTCCGCGTGGCTTTTAGTAGCTTCTTTCATTAGGCCATTGCGGAGTGAGCAGACCCTCTGTTCCATTCCATTTCCTGCCTAGACTCTGGTCACGAGGCACAGTGTACTAGTGCGGGATGTCTGTCTCGATTGCGCGCGAGTCAGGCTTGGACACTAATGGAGGCACTCTCTGGTATCCTAGGAGAACAGTCAGCGGGTAGCGTCTGTGTATGACTAGTCACGGTGCGTTTAGGGATGGCGAAATACGTCTGCCGAAAATAGGTTTCCCTCCCTATTGTTGCCATTCATCTTGTTTCTTGCCAAATTTAGCAGAGGCTTCCGAAAATGGGTTTCTCTCCCTATTGTTGTCATTCTAGATTTGTAAGGTTTCCGTATCAGATGATCTGTTGGTGATCGCACAGAAAGCACACCATTCCTGCAGATATCCCACCCAAAATACGGCTTCTCTCCCATATATGCACCACCCTCTCCTCCTACATGCTGAATTGTAGCAGCCAATCTGCACGAATGCTACTATGTGATTCACTTTGAGCCCACGGAGGTTTTGTATGCACAGCTTGGAAATTGTGGTTTGGAAGTGGAGAGATAGGAAAATTGTGGTTTCGTTGATTCCACGTTGTCACACGCCCCACTCGGAGCACACAGATCAGCGCCGCGCTCTCTCGATTTTGTGTGCTCTCTCGCGTTCTCTAACTGCTAAACCGTGTAAAAGTGTAGAGCAAGGACTGCGCCTCTCGAAAGCACAGGCTCTCTCGAGTTCTCTGGCTGGATGAGGCGAGAGTGCTTGAGATATTGAGAGAGTAGCGATTCGAGATTAATAGGCTCTGAAATCGCACGCTCGCTAGTTCGCGATTCGGGCGTTGCCGAAGCTTTTTCATCACTCCATTTCTGCTTTTTCTTCTTCTCTTTCTCCTTTTCTGTCGGAGGGGGGGGGGCGCTTGCTTTCCCTTCCCGCTCTCCCCGCTTTTCCTTGTCTCTGACAGCTGCCTAGCCCTCTCCGCTCTCCGAGCGCCGCACGCTCTCTCGCCCGCGAGAACGTGAGTTTGGGAAGATTTTCCCGGGTGGTGCACACGAGAGCAATAGTGGTGGGAGAGGGAGGAGGTTGAGAGGGGGAAGCGAAAGAGGACCCACTCTCTTCCGACCGCCTCCAACCGATGGGTAAACCGCTGTGATCAAGCACAAGACGCTGGTTCCATGTCCATGCTCGTGTACGTGTGCGTGCAGACTAGGGATGTCTAAACGGAAAACGGAATTCCGTAAATCTCCTCTCTCTTTTCAACAACTCCGTAATTGAGCGAGATCGCCTCATTTTCTATGCGGATCGATGGAGAATTACATTTTTCTGTAATTCTCATTCGTCTGTAATCGCTCGGGGCCGCTCGGTCTAGTTCATTCTTGGGGAGTGAGGGTGAGAGATAGGGGGAGAGGAGAATTACATTTTTCTGTAATCATTCGGAAAAATGAATCGAAAGTGAAGGGGTGAGTCAGCTTTACAGAATAATGTAATTCTGCGAATGTGTATGGAAATCGATTCGGAATTCCGTTATAAATTCCGTTTAGACTCTCCTAGTGCAGACTGGGAAAGGTCGCCCGGGCGCACCACGCACGAACCGGTTTCTTTCTCACTCTGGCCCTCTCCGCTCCCACTGCTCTCCCTCCTTGGCCCAGTCGACCCTCGCAATTCCCTCCCGTTAATACTCGCGTTCGATGCTCGGTTGTGCACGTAGGCGGACAGGCTTTGCTAGCGTTTTTGCATATTCGCCATTGTTTATTTTGAAATAGGATCCAGCACCTGGCCCCATTTGCATGTCTGTCTCTCGTCCTGCGCACGTAGGCGCCAGACGGACTAATTGGTAGAAGGAGATGGGATTGGTAGGCAAAGCGAGAGGCTAGACAGGCGGCGCGTTCATTTCCTCATTCGTCGTTCGTCTCATTCATCCTATCGTTCTTGCTGTCTATCCAAGCGTTATAATGTAGATTTGAAACACAGTTTCTTTCTTGTGATGCGATTGTTTCGAAGCAAAGTCAGGCGCCTATTGTTCACACTCGCTTTCGTGTCTTGTGCTCTCTTTCTCTTCTCATTCTCCTCTCTCAATCTCACACTATTACGCGTCGTCGCGTAGTGTGTCGTGACACTTGTCATCATCCGAGTTCAGCTTTCTGGTTCCAAATTGCGTTCTGACTCTCTCACTTCTGCGCGCTCTCTCGCTCTGATCGTTGATCAGTATTTCGCTATCAATTCCCTTTTGTGTTGCTGTTCTGACTGGCTAGAGAGCGCGTGCATTTGAGAGAGTCAGAGAGGCTGAATAATTCCGCCTTCTTCGCCCCTCTCTGCTCTTTTCTGTTGCGACTCGCGAATGTCAAATTGGCTGGCTACGTGGATTCAAGGAAGCAATTCACTTTTTGAACGCCACTTTTCGATTTTTTTCTCTCGTTTTTCTGCGAAATCTGCACCAAAATACGAAATTTCACTGTAGTTGATGCCTGGCCACGTATTGCATAATTTCCTCCGTGAGCACGTGAAATGGAGAGAGATAGATTCGGGCCATTAACGGCGAGTTATGCGAATGCGAATTGCGGTAGCCTACGTGGGTTCCGGGAGAAGTAATTCGCAGTATTTGGAGAACGCGTTTCTCGGTGGTGTTTTTCCTGCGGGTTTGTTGTGTATGGTACAGCGGAATCGATCGTCTCGCGTGTTCGGTGGTCTTCGGTCCCCTGTTTCTTTCCCTTGCTTGAAGCGATTAAAGATTCGAGTGATATGGCTTGGGAGTGAAACGCAAATGCCCCCTTTTCTTTGGAGAAAAGCAATGAATATTGCCGTTTTATCCACCTCCATAACTCGATCTGAGGTCGCTGAAAGCCCGTAGTAAATCACGACCCTTTTTAAGCGGGTAACCAGCCATCATCGGCACTTTTATTGCCCTCAAACGTTCGTTCTTTTCCGCCGCTTTTCCCAGTATCGGCAGACTGCCCTCTCCATCGTATTGTGGCCTCTGCGTCTCTCTGCCCCGCCCTCCTCCTTGCGATTCCCCGATTCCGCACGGTGCGGGCCGTTGTTGACTGCGAGAGGCCCTTTGCCTGTCTGTCGTGTCTGACTTTCTCCGTTTGCCATGCTCTCTAGCGCTTTCTGACGGCTGAAAAGCGGCGATGCTCCCGAATCTCGTACTGTATGAGCAATTAGAGAGCAGGGAGAAGGAAGAGACCCAGACGGTCTCTGACTACCGGCGCAAATATTGCGTTCTATCCTCTCTCGCCCTCTTTCTCCGTCTCTCAACCGTATCTCCCTTCGCCTCCTCACTGTTGAGAAAAGAGTAAGAAAGGCACGTAACGTGAGCTGTGGCGGGTAGGAGAGAGCATCGATTGATTGGGAGAGAGGGGGACTTTGAACTGTAGTTTGGCGGGGATATAGATTGGAACCTTGAGCTCCTTGAGAAAAGAGCTGTGATCTATCGTAGTTTGTGTTCATCCGTAGTTCCAAACCGATACATTCTCATATCGCATACCTATCGAACCACGCGACACCACAGATCCCGGCCCGGAATGTGTGTGCTAGATCTAATAAGGCGATACGAGTGAATGGGGGGAGTGCGGAGGAGGAATGGAGTATCCTGATCTAGACTGCGAGCTGTGAGAGAACGTGCGGATTGCAGAGAGTTTGCAGAAGAGATTGATCACTGGGAATAGATGAGCACTCTGACTCTCTCAATATTGCATGATCTCTCGCTCTCTCTGATCGCCAAGAGTACGTGCGGATCGAAGAGATTGCTCACTGAGGTGAGCAAGGACACAAGGCCGAGGGATCTCTGGGATAGGAGGGGCCCAAGGGGCCAACGAGTGATCTCTGTCACAAGGAAGGAAGAGAGGAAGGGAAGGGGCTGTTAGCCCAACGGAGTCGCCCTCGTTTCACACTAGTGGAAGTAGTGGTGGAAGGGAGGGAAGAGTGGACCCCTTTGTGACCCGTTGTACCGCCGTGGGCCTGATCTAGTGTTATGCGAATTTATGCAGTGTTCGTTTATAGTTTTGCCTGATTAGTGATGGAAGGAGGAATTTCGGGGAGCTTGACCCCCACTCTCCCTCATCTCTCTTCCATCTCTTCTTCCTCCATCTGGCTCCTCTCTCAAGTGGTGCATCTGGCGGAGCGCGCGTGCGATTCGGCCAGGGACGAGCGCAACATGGCGCCCGCGTTCCCTCGATGAGCCAAAAATAGGCCACGTGCGTGCCAAATTGGCTCACTTTGTGGGCAAACGGCCTTTGAACTGTGCTGCAATTTGGCACTGTGACCGGGGTGTGCGTATCTTTGCAGGCGGGGAATTGATAAAAGAATGCGCGTGCGCGGAATAGGCTAAATGAGTGATTGAGTGATGGTCGCTAGTCATGCGCTACATTGGCTTTCTTTCTCATCCGTACCGCTTGATCTATCATCGGCTAGTCAAAGTGTGAGACTGGGGAGAAGGAGAGACTGTCCCTTGGCGATCTATCTCTTCTCCTCCCATCACTCCCCCTCACTCCCTTGCTTGATCCATTTCCAATTTTGTTCGATTCGTCACGTTTGCTATTCTCGTTTCGCATACCGCGCCCTGCTTTTCTCGTTCGTGGTTTGGCTCTTTGAGCTAGAGTTATCGATTGATCAACGGGGATAGGCAGGTAGATTACTGTAGCATATTGATCGATACATGATCACGTAGGGTGTGATTCGGTGGATCACTGTTTTACTGTAGCTGGGGTACTGTAGGCGCACGTGAACAATGGGGCGCGCGCATGATTGTCAGCAGCCAACGTGCGGTTTCGAAGAGAGAGCAGGCAACTGCAACACGCCCCTTCTTCGGGGCTATGACGTTTGAGCAACGACAAATGCGCAACGGCTCATAACTCCTGCCGGAGTGAAGATTTCGACTAGATATTTTTGCCACGAATACCTGCTAGTACTAGCTACTGATTCCGCCTTATCTCATCTTTCTCCTATCAGATTGAATTCGTTGCGCAAATGTCGTCTCTGTCACTTTCAAGACATGTGTTGTGTAGGAAGCGATTGCCAGTGAAATTTGGAGATTAACGAGCTATCTAACTAAATTATCGAGATAGTTTGAAGCAAGATAATTGATCTTGCGCAACCCCGTTGCGCAAATGTCGTTGCTCAAACGTCATAGCCCCCCTTCTTCTCCTCTTCTTCTTCTTCCCTTCCCTTCCCTCCTCTTCCCTTTCACCTCGCCACTTCTTCTTCCCCTTCCTCCCCCGGTTAGAGGGGCAGAGGGTGAAATGCAGAGATCAGAGGGCGTTTAACCCTTGCATTCGATCGTGATCTTGATCTAGGTGCAATTCTTTTGATGGAAGGACCCGCAACATTAGGTGGAAAAGAGAGTCATGCAGAGAAGCGAATGAGTGCAAAAAGTGACGAGAAACAAAGCGATCACAGCTGTTGTATCTTGAGAAGCGAAAGAGTGATCAGTGATGTGTGAGTAGGGGAGCACCAAGCAGCCTTGTGATGATCAAATCGATACTCTGATACGGTAGTGATCCTGGGGGTACGGTAGGAGTGTACTTTGTAGTATTGATTGATCGATCGTGTGTTCGTGCCGAGAAATAGGAAACGCCGCGCCGCCTACTGTACGTGCGAAACGCCAGCGATGATTTCACACCGAGAAGGGCTGATAGTGTGTGGGGTGATAGCGAGAGAGGGGAGAGAAAGAGGGGCTGCTCATATCACTTTTCACACTCTTCCATTCGATCCATACTCAATCGCGGCGGGATTAGCTCAGTTCTATGTTTCAACTTGGTTATTAGAGTCGACATTGAGTGGTTGCAATGATTCGATCAATGAATTTCTATACCTCACAATCTCGTGCTTCACCCCGATTATCAATATCGAATCGTACCATGCGATCTGATTCTGCTCCATTGTTGTTGAACGAAACTTTCATCGTTGCATTCATGTTTCACACTTGCCATAAGTGATCGAGTCGAATCGCATTCATTGATCGTGCTGAACAACATCATAATTCTAAACCGTCCTTATAAGAACTCAATTTGTGCATTCATGTTTCACGCTGGCTATACCTGATCGAGTTGCCATTCTAAATCTCCACCCTCTTGCAGACTCGCGACTGGTCTCGGCACAAGATCTGGTGCAAGCTCCACTCGTCGCGCGCCCACTCCGCCCGCTCCAGCGAGCAGTCTTCCTCCTCAATAGCCATAGCAGCAGGTGGGCCCTTTCTGGGTTCGTGGTGCGTACTAGGCGCGCCGGGTAGTAGTCGGTTGGTTTCGGTAGGTGTTGATGATGATGAATGATACAATGCTGACTTGCTGCAGGTGCTGCAAGTGCTGCATCGACCGCCACCCTTTGGACTGCAACCGCAGCCGCCATCGCAGCCACGAAGCGCATGGAGTCGATCCAGAGGTGGGGAATCGGTTTCGGTGGCATTCAGAGCATGGGTTGAGTAGGTTTCACCCAGCAATCGAGATGAGAAGACTAGTGTAGTTGGTAATGCACCGGTTGGTGATGGCTCTTATCGGTTTCACCGCGCATTGAAAACAGGGTAATCTGACGACTGTCAATGTCTTGTGGCGTCGCATTTAAGAAAAATATAATTCAGAAATTGAGATGCCAGTTTGAAAATGGGAGTGCGTCGGTGTTTCAGTAAATCTACATTACTGGGTTAGATCTTGAGCAGTCAATAAATTTCCGGTTGCTTGCAACAAAATAAAATTATAATTTCGCAGAATCGACAGCGGTCACGCGATGGACGACGCGCCGTCGTCGTCGTCCGCCAGCCTCGGCGGCGCGCCGAAGCGGATGGCCATGACGACCTCGTCGTCGGGCTCATCGCAGACGTCCGGCCACTCGTCCGGCACCGACTGCAGCCTGGCCAGCATGGCCAGCGCCAGCGCCGTCCCTGCTGCCGCAGGCAGCACCAGCAGCGACCAGCTCGCGGCGCTGTTCGCCGCCTACCCGCAGCTGCAGCTGCAGCAGCCGGCGGCTGCGCCAGCGGCGACGCTGCCGCTGCCGATCGACCCGGCGGCGTTCCTCGCCGCCACCTCCACCGCCAACAACCCGCAGCTGTACTCCAGCCTGGCGGCGGCGCTGATGAACGCGCAGCAGCAGCAGCAGCAGGCTGCTGCCGCAGCCGTCGCTGCGGCAGTGACAGCGCCCCAGCCGCTCTTCCCGCCCCTGCTCGGATCCCTGCAGCAGCTGGGCCTATCGACGTGAGTTATTTGACGTTTTGAATTATTTGAGTAATTGATGTTTCACGCTCTGCGTATATGGGGGCAATGACAGGGATGGCGATTAGTTGTTGTTTTCCCTGCCTGTGATAGAATCAATATTGATTGAATAGTCCAAGAAGTACAGATGACTGGGATTACGGTATTATTGATTAACCTTGCAGCTCGTTCGGCATGCCGCCACCGCCGTCCGCGTTCCCCGCGGCTGCCGCCTTCGACGCGGCCAACACGAACGCGCTGTTCGCGGTGCTGCAGCAGCAGCTGGCGCTGCAGCACAACTTGCAGGCGCTTCAGCAGTCGCAGCAGCAACAACAGCAGGCGCAGCAACCCCGCTTCGACCTGGGCGCAGCCGACCCGACGGTTAGTGGTTACAGCGTCGTTATTGGAGAGTAGATAGGGTTTGGGATATGGCTGTAAATGTCGTAAACGGTTGATGTTTCACTGGCGGGATAATGCAAGATGAGCTGATAGGAAAGTGATCCATCTGGTGTGAACTTGAGAAATCAAAAAGTCAATATGATGTTTCACTGGCCGGATATAGTAGGACGGGGAGTAGTTGGTTGGTGTGCATCCCATGTTTTACTGTCATTACATAATAGGATTTGAGCTAGTCTGGACAATGATACTGAAGATGGTCATTTGAAAACCCCTTCAATTGCAGCCGATGATGTTCGCGACCTCCTCTGCCGCCTCTTCCACCTCCGCTCCTCTCGCCTCGGCGCCCTCCTCCTCCCACTCGCACTCGTCCGCCTTCGCGCCGCCCCCGCCCCGCGCCTCGGTCGTCACCTCCACCTTCGGGCCCACCGCCTCCCCCTTTAGCTCCGCCCCCTTTGGCGTGGCCTCCTCGAGCAGTGGCAGCCAGTCGCAGCCTAAGCTGCTGTTCCCCGCGTCCTCTTCGTTCGGGTCCACGGGCTCGCTGCACTCGTCCTCGTCCTATCCCCGGATAGCGACCAGCGTGCCCAACCCCTTCACCCGGGACGCGCCCTCGAGCATGCAGAAGATCGTCGACCCGAAGCCGTCGATGACGCTGCCGCCGCTGGGCGGGCCGCGCCCGAAGGCGGTGGCGGCGCGACGCGGCGGCAAGCCCGCGGCGCTCGCGGCCGCTGCCGCCCTGGCGCCCGGAGGCGTCGCCGCGTCCTCCGGCGCCTCTACATCGTCCGCGTCGAGCAGCGGCGGAGGCGCGAAGCGCCCCTCGCCCGACCGCTTCGACGGAGAGGGCAGCCGCAAGCGCACCAGCCCACCAGCGACAGTGAAGGAAGAGCTCGCCTACAGGACGCTGGACAATAAGTGAGTTTTCTTTTGAAGGGATACGGTAGCGGATCGAGAACTGACTTACGATGCTCGATTTGCAGTGAGATCAAGGAGATGCCGCTAGACTTTGACGACGTGCTGAGCCGGCTGACGGGGCGCGCCTGCGAACTGGCCAAGGATGTGCCGCGGAAACCGCAGCCGATGGAGGACGATGACGATTGCCAGGTACGGTAGGGTACGGTAGGGGGAGTACGGTAGTATTGATTGGTGATCGCATGGAGATACTTCTGTGTGCGAGGTAGTATCGATTGGATGATGCGGAAGATTACGGTGGGGTAGGGAAGTATTGATTTATCTAAAGGGGAGTACGGTTGGAGCGATAACTAATCGATAATTACAGGTGATTGGCGAGATCATCAACCGCCGCTACAAGAACCACCTGAACAACGTCATCTACAATGTGAGCTGATTTATTGATTTATTGATTTTTTTTTTCGCTCATTGATATTTCAGAAATAACGTTGGAAGAGTTGTGTTTCACGGTGGACATAATTGAGATTGTGATCGCTTTGAGTTGATTCAGGCTCGCTTTCGGTTTCAAAATATATTAGTAAATGACTTGCAGTTCTCCATCTCCGAGCACATGGCGGACATGCGCCGCAAGGGCATGCTGATGAGCCGGCACCAGGCGGCGCAGCTGAGAGTCAGGGTCAGTGATGAGCGCTCTCCCCCAACTTTCGCGGGTACACGCGAAATCTTGTACCCGCGAAAGCGCCTCTCCCCGCGGTCTATCACCCGGCGTGTCTAGAGCGCGCTCTCTCGCTAAGACCGCTGTATCCGCGCCGTCGCGGGTACACCCCAACGTTGGGGACATCGCTCCTCACTGGTCAGGGTGAGCGGAGTGATCTTTGATCTATGGGATTTGAACTTTGGCCTCAGAAGAGTGGCGCGATATAGGCAGAGATGCTTCTGTCAAGGAGAGTCTAGTCTAGTATTTTCTGTTTTTGTTTTCACCAACACCGACTAGTTAGTGGTAGAATACTTTCTCTTTGATGAATGTAGCCCGCCGGAAGCAACAAATGAACTGGGCACGATTTTGGTAGTCATTGATCGTTATTCAATACTCCGGGTTAATTAATGAACTTTATTATCTAATTAATCACCCTAATCTTGCAGTACATGGCGGAGCACACGATCCGGTCGCTGAACGAGTACGGCTGGGCGGTCGTCGACAACTTCCTGTCGCTGGAGAGCACGAAGAACTGCGCCAAGTGAGTTATTATTGATTTTCTGGAATGCAATACTCGCAAAATGTGTGGACCACTAGGTAGAATGGCAGGAATTGATGTTCGTGTAGCTTGAGAATCTGAGAAAAAAACCAATTGGTCTAGGTGAATCGAGGATGTGCGAATGAGACATAGTCGCAGAGTGTTGAGGATTGCCAGTAACAAAACGATCAAGTATATTAAAGTTCCCCTCCACGCCAAAAATTACCCCCACTTTTTATTTGATTTTATGAAATAACGTACCGCCAAATGCATGTAAACAAGGAAATTGAAGCATAAAAATCAAAATTTGGCCAATGGCGATTTTTTAAACACGAGGGCTTGACCTAAGGGACAAGTGTCTCCTGCACGGGTTTCGCAATATACTTTAGGTGAGAGGTGATCGATCGCGATTTACATGGGGAGAGGAGGGTAGATCAGACGAGAGATGTCTCTCTTTCTCTGGCGCTCTCTCACTTCCCCTCACTCCCTCTCATTAGAGAGAGGGAAGGGGTCATTGATCTACCCTCCGCCACTCGTTGCGCGGGAATTCGAAAATCATGTGGGTGTGGAGGGGAACTTTAATTAAGTATTAAACTCTAACTTCTCTGCAGGGAGATGGAGACCCTCTACCACAAGGGCCTTGCACTTTGTGCTCTAGGGGCGCCTGGTTAGAGTGGGGCAAGCGGTTCTGTGATACGAAACTGACTCTTATCAATTAAGGGAGATGGAGACGCTGTACCACAAGGGCCTGTTTACGGCGGGCCAGCTGATGGACAACAGCGACGACGAGGACTTCGCGCCGCCCCAGAGGAACGAAGACGACATCAAGAACGTTAGGAGTGACTATGTGAGTATACGGTAGCGAGGAGGGGTTATCGAGGAGTGATTGTATTGTTAGGGCTGAGTTTAGTAGGGCCATTACGAACCGATTATTGAATTCGGTAAGATGTTTGAGGCGAGAATGACATCAAGAACGTTAGGAGTGACTATGTGAGTATACGGTAGCGAGGAGGGGTTATCGAGGAGTGACTTTTATTTTTAAAACGGCTAAAAACATCAAGAATGTTAGGAGTGACTATGTGAGTATACGGTAGCGAGGACTGATTATCGAGAAGTGACTTTTATTTTAAAAGGCTAATATAATATCAAGAATGTTAGGAGTGACTATGTGAGTATACGGAAGCGATAGGGGGAGTGACTTTATTAGCATCGTAAACTGATTTTATAACCTCATGATTGCAGATCTTCTGGTACGATGGCGTGGACAAGCGCGCGGCCGAGGCGAATACGGTGAGTAGGTGTACGGTAGATTACGGTAGACGATATTATTGATTGCTTCTCTGATTGTGCTTTCTCTTTTGCTATCTCGAGTTCGTCTTACTGATTTTGTGATGCTGATAAACTTCTAAATCTCATTAATGCCAAATGCCGTGCAAACACTGATTCCAGACGATTATCAAGCTTGTTTGGATCTAGAATCTAGGGTTTTCGTTGTTTCCGTCCTGATATTCATCCCATCCCATTCCAGTTAACGAAACTGGGCCTGACCAAAGAGGACTTTAAGCAGGTGGGATATATCTCATTTTATAAATGTTAAAATCGAAAACAAACCAAGCTTGGTAATCGTTCGGAATCAGCACATTTTGCCTGAGCTTTCGTGTCCTGTCCCTGACTCTGTGGTGTTCGAGATCGATAACTGATTTTATTCTCCATTCAATCGTCACCTGACTTTATTCTCTAGTCAATCGACAACTGACTTTATTGTTTAGTCAATCGATAACTGATTTTATTCTCTAGGCAATCGACAACTGACTTTATTCTTGCAGACGCGTCTGCTCGTGTCGATGCTCGACTCGGTCGTGCTCCACTTCAACGACCGCTTCACCGGCAAGGAGGTCGGCGGCCGGAGCAGGGTACGGTAGCTTTTGTCGGGTTACGGTAGCGGTGGAATCGATTAATAGTGGACACTTTCCTGTTTTTTGGCCCCACCTATTCCTACAGATTATTATATCCCTACCATTATCATTCATACCCCATACATGTGAATCAAGCGGTGAAGTGTGGGCCAAATAACATGAAAGCTCCGGTCGGCGGCCGGAGCAGGGTACGGTAGCTTCTGTCGGGTTACGGTGTCAGCTCGATCGATAACTGATCAGCTAGCCTGTGCGGGATAGCTGGTTGATTACCGTTGTATGTGCGAAAAATTGCCTTCGAGTTTCCATGTTTCGTCGGGCATTCAAAGTGGGGAATGGGGATGGTGGATAGTACGTCTGCCGAACAGCATCAAACAAACAATACCTTTTTTGGCTGGGTTTCTGACTCCAGCCAGAATCCCGATCGATAACTGACTTTATTCCTCCCTCTCCAGGCGATGCTAGCCATCTACCCGGGCGGCTCGTCGCGCTACGTGAAGCACATCGACAACCCGAACCAGGACGGCCGGCTGGTCACCTGCATCTACTACTGCAACCCCGGCTGGGACCTGGAGAAGGTACGGTATCGATTGGGTTACGGTGGATCAGAAAGTGGTACTGTAATCCGGGCTGGGACCTGGAGAAGGTACAGTAGGGTATTGATTGGGTTACGGTAGATCAACGAAGTTCAACTGTTGGTTACGATGGGGATACGGTATAGGTATTGATTGGGATACGGTAGCTGGTCGAGACAGTAGAACAACAATTATTGTATCCATTCCAGCACGGCGGCGCGCTACGACTCTTCCCGGAGACGAGCGACATCCCGATCGATATCGATCCGCAGGTGAGCAAACTGGGAGGGGATACGGTAGCTATTGTTGGGTATACGGTAGATCAGGGGTAGTTGATCGGACAGGGCTTTCTTTTGTTAATTATTTTCTCACCAATGACACGAGCACTGTCATCAAACGTTGTTGAACATTATTGACCATTGACTGGCACCTCAACTTACCTAGTAGAGACCGTCTAACGATTGATCAAATGGCTATTCAAACCTTATTCTAGTCGTATTCTTCCTCAATCTCATCTTTATCTCACAGGCGGACCGTCTCGTCTTCTTCTGGTCGGACCGACGCAATCCGCACGAGGTGCTGCCCGTGATGCGGCATCGATTCGCCGTGACCATCTGGTGAGTACGGTAGTCGAGGAGTACGATGGGGGTACGGTCGCCTGACTTCGGTAGGAGTACGGTAGCTAGACTACAGTAGGGGTACGGTATTTGAGGGTTGCCAGATTGATAGGGATGGTGGGATTACGGTAGTGAATTATCGATTACAGGTACATGGAGAAGAACGAGCGCGCGGCTTGCGCGGCGCGCAAGGCCAACCGAAGGGCCGCAATCGCCAAGGCACTCGGCATGAAGGTACGGTAGAGCGGAACTGATCGGGATACGGTAGTTGTAGGATTACGGTAGCTCTTTGAATTAGTGGTGTGAGCACTATGCGTATGTGATGAGTATATTGAAAGCAGTTTTTGAACTAGACCAAACTGATTTCATGTAGTTTCAAGCCTGGTGATTTGAGCATGTGCGGGCGATAGATGATGGTTCAGTGAGCTAAATGGTCAATACGAGGTGGAGTAAGACGAGGAAAACAACGTGTTTTTTTCAGGTCGAGGAGCTGCCGCCCGACAACGCGGGCGTGATGCGGCTGGTGGCGCGGATGAAGCCGGCAGAACGCGAGGCCGCGCTCCGCCAGGCCCAGGCCGCGTACGCCGCGAGCAGTGAGTTGATTAGTCAATTGGTTAATGTGTTAGTGATCTTGAGGTTGTTGGAAAGGGGATGTGGAATAGCCTATGGTCGCAGAATTCGGACAATTGATAGTAGGAAAATGAAAGCGTGTGCTATGGCTTTCTTCATTGGGTTCCGCTGATAGTTGCAATGTCGTTGATCGAAAACGAACAAGCAACCTCACGGCCTCGATGGACCAGGTGTACTATACCTTCTTGAGTTGCTTGAGATTGATAGCGTAGTTACAATGGCGACATGTCAACAATACTAATCCAACCATTGATTCCAGCCGCAGCGCACACTGCCGCGTCGGTCGCCGCGTCCGCGACCGCGCACACGACCGCAGCCGCGTCCGTCGTCCGCGCCGTCGAGGCCGCTCCGCGTGCCGCCCAATCGGAGCAGAACATGGCACGGGTACGGTATTGTGTCAGGGTTACGGTAGTGCGACGGTAGTTGGGTCTTGGCCAGAACATGGCACGGGTACGGTATTGTGTCAGGGTTACGGTAGTGATACGGTAGTTACTTATCGATTATCGATTTTTGCAGCGATTCGGCCAGGCCCGCTCGGACTGCACGCAGGACGAGGTGGAGTCGGAGGACGAGGACATCGGGGACTTCATCCCGCCGAATACGGGGGCGATGCCGGACTACGAGATCTGAGCAGTACGGTATCGACTACCGTATCCCGTCAACAGTATCCTACAGTACCCCGACCCTACTACAGTATTCCCTTTGTACCTCCTCCTTCCTCTTTATGTGCCATCTACAGTACCCACTCTTGGTCGTTTTCAATATTGTACTTTGTCGATTTATGAGATATCTGCTACAGTACCCCCTCCTTTTTCTCTGTTCAATATGTTTTTACAGTGTGCCCTTTGAATTACAGTACCTCCCTTTTCCTGCTCTATTTCATTAGCCCTTCCTCCTCAATCCCGGTTATTGCAAATCTGGTCCGGTTTCCTCCCGCACAGAACTATTTCGCTTGTACCCTGATCAATGTGTAATTACTGACCGCTCCCATCCCGTTCTGTCAACAGAAGCTTACTGTACGGGCCTATCGTTCTCTGACCGGTTACTGTAGCTCTTATCGATCACTGCAGCTCCCCACTTTTCTCTTCCAAAAATAGACTTGTACCGTAATAATACTACTTGTGATAGGATTTAATCTCTTTTACTCTATTGCTTGTCCATTTCTGTACATAACGCCCATCGAATTTGGTATATAGTACTCGCTCACCTCTTCCTACAGTATTCCCCCCCCCCTCATCATCCATTTCCATGTTTTTCACTTGAATCTAAATTGTTATTCGTGTTTAAATTGATGTCAGAGATATTGAATATTTTTATCCAGAGCGTTGTAATACCAATTTTGTATGGATGTTATTGCAAGCCATAAAACTTTTAAACTATTACTGTGTTGTATAAATTACACTGCAACATAAGAATGGAATGATGTAGATAGAAGAATGAGAAGAAGTTAAGAATGGAAGCAGTTTTCAACGCTACGCGGTGAAAGAATTGAGTAGTAATTACTTTTGGAAGATGAAATAATGTATTCGAAAGGGGATTGGTTCAATTTTCATTCTCGTCGTCCATTTGAAGAGGGCGTTGGCTCAAGTTTTCGGTATCGTTCATTGACAGGAAAATGAGCAATTGACGGTCAACGATTATTGGATGAAGTAACGAGTAGAGTTCGAAATACTGGTAATAGTCTCTTCATTTCACACACTCTCTCACCGGTCAGTGTGACGAGAGAGTGTGTAAAATGAAGAGACGATTACTCGTATTTCGAACTCTAGTAACGAGGGACTATAAAAGACGATCGGGAACTGATATTATCTGCTTGAAGGCAGCCGCAAATTCTCAGAACTGCGAACTGTAACATGAAGAATGATAGAATAGATCTGTAGAACTGATAGGATTAGAAATCAGGGAAATGCGCGTTAGGGGGTAGAGTTGGAACGCGGATGCACAGTGTCAAGGTCGAGTTGCAGTTCCTTCCTCTGTCTCGTTCCTCTCATCCCACTCCTTACTATCTCTGCGAGTTCTCGCCACGATCTCGAACGCACAATGTCAGCGCGATTGATCGATTTTCACTTCGATTACTGCGTTTCAGACATTTAACAGTGTCCTTAGATTTCCAGAACTATCTCCCATTATCGGTTCCATTCAACAAGCTTGCTTTTTGCTATGTGATCTACATTTCGGCCTCTCCTCACACTGGTCATGCATTGTTAGAGATCAAGCGAAATAGTTTCACTCTCTTCTTCAGATGGAGGTTGAACGAAGGCTACGTCCTGAAGTCGAAGAGATCGAAGAGTTGGAGGGAGTCAAGATCATCAAACCAAAGGTAATCGCGTTTATCGAATTAGTGAAACTCAACCATTCCTCTGCCAATTTCGAACCATTTTGTACGAATGAGGAAGTTTGGTTATTTTTGTTCGAAAACGTATGCAAGTGCGTGCCATCATCGTTCCGTTCTTAGGTCTTTCCCGACTCTCGAGGCTACTTTTCCGAGACGTACAATGCGGTAGAGTGGAAGGAGCAACTAGGATTTGACGAGAAGTTTCTGCAGGTTTATTTTCGTCTTTCCATCAGCTAATTTTCTTGAACTGCTAGTTTCTGAGTAATTCTTGTCGTTTAGAACCTCCTAGGGTTTTGAAGAAAAAGCAGGAAAAGTTCGGATTACTCACGAATTTTCTTTGTATTAGACTCCAGCTAATACGAGCAGTCTGAGATTTCATAGATGGAGAATATGTTTTAGTAAAAGACTAATTCCAGGACAACGCCTCTTTCTCCCATCACGGAGTCACCAGAGGCATGCACGCCCAGCCGGGAATGGGCAAGCTGGTTACTGTACCTGTGGGACGGATATTCGATGTGATTGTCGATGCGAGACCGGGTGAGAATCCTTATTACGCACTCTGGTATTGCTCACCTAATAGGCCACCTAATATAAAGGGGTCTCAGGACCCTCACCTAATAGGTCACCTATAAAGGATCGATGGCTCTGGGACCCTCAGTCTCCCGAATAGGTGACCTAATAACACTACCTAATAGGCCACCTAATACACCATGCGTGCTAGCAAAGCATACATGCGCGGACGAAGTGCATTTTGCGCTGTCGAGGAGTCCGCGCTCATAATTTTAAAGTTTTATTAAATTATCGTTGTTTTGAGCTGATTTACTGTAACTTTTCGGTGTAACCTAAGAAGTTCAAGGCTGGAGATCACTGAGGGCTCTTCATTATCTAATATTTCCCAATTTCACGCAAGTAACACGTATTTGTCCAAGAAATGGTTAGTTCGTATTCACGTAAATCGCGTTTTCATTTCAGTGCTCGTCTTATTCTATTAAATTGCGTTCATTCGACATATTGGTTATCCATGCAAAGGTATGCCTTTCTGAACTCAATTCAATTGTTTGATTTCAGCAGTTTCGCTGAATTCGAAATTATCAAGATCAAGTTATTCCTACTTTTCAATGTCGATTCTTGTTCAGCTGCATCTTGTAAATGTGCCGTTGATTTTCCCCACTCACATTGTATCAATTTTGTGAATAAAGCAATGCGAATGAGCTGTATTCGGATTATGTGCAAACCAGGGCTGTGCGTAAAATACTTTTCGTAAAATTTTCGTAAAACGTAATTTACCGACTAAAAAAGTCGTAAAATTCGGTAAATTCGTAAAATTTCGTAAAATTGTTCTCCTGGGAATAACTAGCTTCAGCATGCAAGCAACTAGCTCGTTTTCCTTGGTTGTGGTATAATAGACCTAATAGACTCGTTAAAAAGATCGATAACCGCCTTCTGACACTTTTCTGTGAAGTCGTAATCCGTGATTGTGTACTTGAAACAAATTTTTAGAAACAAAAGAAAAGAACTGCGCTCAAAATCAAAATTTTCATTAACAGAAACGTGATTGTGCTTGAAAGTTTGACAAATGTTGGGAAAAGACGAACGTTGAAGCCCAGAAAATCTCATTTTTGAGGCTCCAAATTTTTCGTAAAATGGTTTTTGCATTCGTAATATTTTACGACGGTAATTTTTTACGAACAAAGTCGGTAAATCGTAAAATTCGTAAAATCGTAAAACGTAAAATGCACAGCCCTGGTGCAAACGGATTACAAACTGATGGCTTGAGACGATCTTGCTTACAGTATCCTGTTCACCTAATAGGCCACCTAAAAGGCAAGCCCCTCTCCTCCCCTCTATTACCTAATAGGCCACCTAATAGCGCTTTTCACCTAATAGGTGACCTAATGACTCACCTAATTGTGTACTAACTTGTGGCCTATTAGGTGAAATATTAGGTGGCCTATTAGGTGAGCAATACCAGAGCATGCTATCTCGCTTAGTGAAAAGGGCTAGATAGAGTTTCTAAAGCAATAGCAAAACGTGACGAGATAAACTAATTGAAGTTCCAGTAGGGAGGATACCGGGTATGTCGTAATTGTCTTTCTTTCATAAATATTTTTGATGATCAGAAAGATTTCTGCAGAACTTCCAGATGATTGATGAATAAATGTGATTCACACGGTACGTTTAGATAGAACAGGGAAATAAGCGTCAGAATGCATTTCAAGACCCAAAAAGTATTTCCACAGCATCTTTCCAGGTAGTCGAACATTCGGGAAGTGGAAGGGTTTCTACCTAGATGGAGTGAACCGACACTGTCTTTGGGTCCCGGACGGATTCCTGCATGGGTTCCAGGTACGGTATATGATGCGATTACGGTAATCAAGTCATTGATTCAACTCCAGGTGCTCTCAGAGGAAGGAGCCTACGTAAACTACAAGTGCAGCGGCGTCTACGATTCCACCACTGAATACGGTAGGATACTGTACAATATTGATCGCATCTCGCATCGGTACCCTTTGTAGGTATCGATCCGTTCGACGCCGAATTATCGATTGACTGGCCCATCTCCGACCCCACAAAATGCATCGTGAGCGATCGAGACCGCTCGCATCCCTCGTTCACGACTTTGAGACGGAGCTGATGAGGGGTGGAGCGGAGTGGGGACATTGCGGAGCGATTCGGGGACATTTACTTTTTTTACTGTCGCTAATGACGATAAAGTTTTCTTAATAATCATCTTATTCATTCTTGGGATCGAACAGGGCTGCTACTCGTGCCGCAAAATGCTGCTGTAACCCCACTATTGTAGCAGGGAGATTCAAGACGAGTAAGAGGGGAGCATCAGGTATCCGAGGGACAGCGGGCAAGGGCAATACCACACGGCTCCCTCGGTCTAGACGAGCTGTTCGCTTTCGTTGTAGCGAATAGCATCGAAAAGACCATGAAAGCATAGGTGAGGAATTGAACAGGGGTGATATCGAGTCACTGGAAATCATTAACAATAAGGAGCGAACAGAACCTACGCGAATCTACCTCACAGAACTACTGAATGCTTACCCGAGCAAGGACTCTTCAGTCTCTGCCCAGCTGGTTCTGGGGTGGTCATCTGCTAGTTCATCTGCTAGTATCGAAACAAACCAACAAATGCCCTCGCTCATCGAACGGACCTTCGATCAATATTCGATATCAATTTTTCATTACTATTCAATGTATCCCTACTACCCCACATATTGGCTAGCGTATCCTCGCGGTACCCTACCAACAATACGGTAAGACTACTGTACCCCTACCGTGACTACTCTACCACTAGTGCACCCCACAATGGCTACCGTACCACTACAACACCATGCCATGGCTACCGTACCACCTGCCATGGCCACCGTACCACTACTGCACGCCTACCTGGGGGTACCTTACCACTACTGCACCCCTACCCGGGGAACCGTAGTCGCACTACACCCATATCTGGGAGGGAGAGGGGGGGGGGGGTATCATATCCCTACTACATCGCCTAGACCGAACCCCATCCTTGGCGTGTTGTTTATCCCTCAACTATCGATTGGCTGGAGAGAGCAAGGCACTTCTCCGGGCCTTTGATCTACCCGGAGGTCAAGGGTCATTGATCTACCTGAGGGGTAGAGCTGACCCTCATCAATTTATCAATCGATCGATCGATCCTCCTCCTCCCAGGCTACAAACTACACGGCGAGCAAACTACGCAGACCACACTCTAGCTATCGATTAGTGGGGCACTAATCGATCAGCTCACTTACCGTATCCCCTTTCCCGCATTTTCTGCTCGCACCAATACTGAATTTATTTTCAATTTCACTCCAGCTCAATTTGCACTACTTTTACCCATCCTAGTTGCCTAACTATTCCTATTACACAAATGACGTGACTACATTACCTCTTCCTCTTCCTCCACAGCGGCCGACCTCTCGAGACGTCTACCCTCCACGAGAGTCCTTCAAAGATCAAACATTAATATTTCTTACAAAAAAGAGAAATCCAACCTCCGATACCGTTGCCATCCGTCTGACGATTGAAGCGAAGACTAAATCTCTAGGCCCATCCAGGCCTCTACAGCAATTTACAGCAATTTACAGTAATCGAAATCTCTAGGACCATCCAGGCCTCTACAGCAATTTACAGCAATTTGCAGTAATCGAAATATATAGGCCCATCCAGGCCTCTACAGTAATCTACAGCAATTTACAGTAATCGAAATATATAGGCCCATCCAGGCCTCTACAGTAATCTACAGCAATTTGCAGTAATCGAAATCTCTAGGCCCATCCAGGCCTCGACAGAAATCTACAGCAATTTACAGTAATCGAAATCTCTAGGCCCATCCAGGCCTCTACAGTAATCTACGGCAATTTATATTAATCGAAATATATAGGCCCATCCAGGCCTCTACAGTAATCTACAGCAATTTACAGTTATCGAAATCTCTAGGCCCATCCAGGCCTCTACAGTAATCTACATCAATTTACAGTAATCGAAATCTCTAGGCCCATCCAGGCCTCTACAGTAATCTAAAACAATTTACAGTAATCGAAATCTCTAGGCCCATCCAGGCCTCTACAGTAATCGTACTAGTCTACCGTAATCTACCCCTCCGGCTGCCATTCGACGACGATTGAAGCGAAGACTAACACTAAATCCACCGTAATCTACCCTCCAACTACCCAAACTACCGTAATCCATCTTCTTCGACGCCGTTGCCAACCGACCGACGAGCTTAAAGCTTAAATACAGAAAAAAAGAAACGCAAAAACACAAGAAAAACTTCCCTTTCGAAAGCGCCCATCCTCCCGTCGCTACGGCCTGTGGAGCAAGAGGAAGAGCCCTCGGTGCGAGTGCGCTGGAATGGTTTGGGTAAGTGTTGGGACAACAAGCCAACCCCTCCCCTCCCAGCCCTCATCGCAAGTCAGTCAGTTAGCGCATTAAAAGGCTGAAACGGAGAGTCCACGGGCTTGCAATGGTCCTCTGGTACCTTCGGGCACGATTGGAATCCTGAAATTGCATTATTATACTGCGTCCTATGAAGGGAGCGTACCTCTGAGGTAATATCGAAGCAACGTGGAGGTGCGATGCAGTTACCAATCGGGCGTCATCAAAGTATCAACAGTAACGAACAAAATAGAAAGCATAACAAGGATGGCCAGTCCTTTTTATGGGTTACTATTTTGTCATTAAGTGAAGGAAAATCGCGGGAAAAAAGTTTGTGAAGCGAGAAGCGTCCTTCTCGTATTCACACACTATCAACACGCCGATTCTAAAGTTGGGTTCCCCGATTGGTAACTGCATCGTTCGGCAGCCACTGCAGTATCTTCTGCGTTGAACCGTGGCTGTAATCAATCGACAAGTGTGAATATTCAGGCAACTTACCTATCTCAACCTTCCCTCCTCCTCCTCGATCAGTGCGCGACGATCGATAGATGACGTCATCCTCCGTGCGAGAGCCAATGCGGTCATCAGACTTCTCGATCTTGATGCTCGTCCCGTTCCTCTCTGGGCATCGGACTCCACTGCAACAGAGCAGGCGTCAATTATCGCAACTTAGCAAACCCAGTTCTCGTTGGTTGTTGGCAATCTTATACCTATCATCGTCCACATTAACTTCTATTATCCGGCAATGCGTGGTTCCAGCTAAAGCCACTCATAGCCCTTGCAGGTCGCAGAGCAACTGCGTGATTTCAGCACGCAGCCACCCAGTGCACTTGGGTGAGCCTTGTAGGCCGCAGAGCGACCCGTGTCGAGGCGCCGGGAGGTGAACAACAGGCACTCTCGACGAGAAAACATGCCATACCAAAGATACTTCCATCTCCAAGCCTACGAGAGCACTCTCACAAGTTAAACGGGGTGGGAAGGACGAAAAACGTATCTGAACTAGCAGGGATGAGCGATGGCGCGGGAAGAGGCCGTTGACCGATCGATTTTGATGCCCCGAACTGCGAAAGTTGAGCACAACCAGGCATAGCGTCTGGAATTGACAACATTAGCTAAACATGCAGGAGGGGAGGAGCAAAACAAGCAGCAGATGAGAACAAAACAGCAAAACTGGCGGGCAAAAAATTCGAAGAGATAAAAGATGGCAGAAAAGCGAAAAAAAAGAGCACACGAACGAGGGAATGACAGAGGAAGGAGTGAGAAGCGCGAGAGGTCAAGTGGGTGGAGGGAGCTTGATCTATGCGTCGCTACGATCGTATACGATCGATGCAAAAATCTGAAAAAGACGAAAAGTCAATTCATGATAAGCAAAATACTGTAGAAAACGTGACAAACAAGGGTAGATCAAGAGCTCTCGTCTCTGACCTCATGCATCGATCGATAGAGGCTGATGAGAAGGGAAGGGACTCTGAGCTGTTTTCGTTCACTCCACTCCCACTCCCCACCATGGTTCTCGGCTTTTTACGACGATTGTTCAAGGTATTTTTGTTTTACCGTCAATTTTCGATCGATTTCAACGCATCTAATATATTTCAGAGTAAGAAGACGTACGTACTCAATGACGAGGAATCCATACTCGAAGGCGATAGCGTCGTCTTTGAGAAGCCATCTGGAACGACGCCGAAGCTCCTAAACGCTGTTAGTACGGTTTCGAAATCATTGTTTAGGTTGAATCCAGGGCTGTGCGGCATAGTTACGCCGGTATGCCGAATATGCCGTTTATGCCGACTTTTACATGCCGAATATGCCGTGCCGAATTCGGCATGGGAACTTTTTCATGCCGAAATCACCATTTGCACCGATTTTCGAACATTTTCGACTCCAAAAGCATTAAATTCTTTAGCAGGGCGTAGATAATTAATCGCTTTCACTAACTCAAACAAATTCATAGATTGCAAAAACCATTTTTGTTCGAACAATTTTGAAAAAAGGCTCAGAATTCGATTTCAATACAGCTGAACACTATGCCGATTATGCCGTTTCATGCCGAAATATGCCGAATAAAATTTTCGGCATATGCCGTTATGCCGTATGCCGAAAATATTCCTATGCCGCACAGCCCTGGTTGAATCGCTCGCTAGCTGCTGAATTTCTGTTTTCTCAATGTTTTTCTGATGCGTTTGCGAGTACTTGCGAGCTAGGATGAAACCAATCGGTGCTTCTGCTGTGTACTTCTGCTGGCGCTGGAAATTATCGCTTTCAGTGACACTGCTCTATCGACTCCTTTTCACCAGACAATTAATGGTTTTCCAGTCAGCACTCTCGCCCCTCATGTGGCGATTCATCGTCACACGCTCGCCTGCGCATCCCGTCGACTGCGAATACGAGGAGGACGACGAGATAGTGAGGTGAGTGTGCCGAACTAGAACGACCTTTCCCAATCGTCGCTCCGCTTGCAGCAGACGCACGCACACGCGAGCGAGCATCACCTCGAGCGACGGGTACTGCAGCCAGACGAGCAACGACAGCACGCCGCGACTCGGAGCGACGTCGATGGGCGATGAGGAGATCCTCGTCTTCTCTGAGGTGCGTGGTGTAGTAAACGTCGCCTGTCGAAAATTCAACTGCGTTGTCTATTTTAGGAATCGTCGCCTGTGACGCACCGCGCTACTTCCGCGGGAAACATCGACTTCATGCCGCCTCCATGCACGGTACGTGGTGTGGTGGGAGTATGTTCAAAAATTCGTCTGTTCGTCTGTTCAAAAATTTGAAAAATCTGTTGTAGGAATCGTCTCCAGAACCGACGAGCGTCTGGAGCCAGCTCTCACCCGGCCCAGACCACGACACGCTGCCTCCAGTTCGTGGTTTAGCCGAGGAGAAACGTCGCCGGTCCAGATTCAACAGCAAAGCTCGATTTAGGAATCGTCAACGACGAAGCGAGTCGGGTTCATCACGATGCACGCCGGCCGGACGCCCGCCTGCTTCCCGAATATGCTGAATACGCCGACAACGTTGCCGCCCAAGACGGTTAGTGATCGATACGAATCGATGGTTATTATTGCGTCGTTGCAACCCAAATCCGAGTCCTCCCCGCTTCTGAGAAACATATCCAAATCCGATGCTTTAGTGTTTCATACAGCAATTTTGACTGACGAACCTTTCATTTTTTTTTCTGCTCTGTTCTCTTGTAATCGTATTCAGCCCGACACGTTCCCTTTTCAGCCGTACCGCGCCGACGTCGCGCGACTAGAGATGCGAGGCAGAAAGGTGCCGTCGGTGCCGCTCGAGAACGTGGTGCGTGGTGTGTCTAAGTGGAAACTTCGCTTGTCAAAAAATCGACAGCATTGCTCGTTTCAGGAATCCTCAGACGCGAAATGCACGCCGGTCGTGTACGAGCAGACCACCGACTACGGCGTGATCACTCCAGCCACTCTACCGCCCAAGACTGTGAGTGGCGGGTGCTAATCGATAAATGAGAAGCAAATTGGGGGATAAATATACCCATGCGAATTGCTGAAAACCATACATTCATTGGTTTGTGTTATTTTACGGCCGGGTGATGCGAGTTTCACAGCGCGCACAAGAGACTGATTGTGCTAGGAGGGGTAATCGTACGAGGCCCTTTTGGTGAAAATAAATACGATAACACCGATTCATGAAAATGGGCTGTCATGTTGTCTTTGGTCCGCATTATTTCTTGAGTTGAGTTTCACGAGTTGCTCAATATGTGTATCGAGTGTAGTTGGACAATTCCATTCGTGTACGTTCTGAAAAATAAACATCTAAAATACCAATCAATAATAGGCAATCGACAATCATCACCGATCGATAAATGATTTCTCTTGCAGCCGTACCGCGACGATCGCGCACGCAACGAGCTGCGACCGGCGCGCAAGCCGGCCTCAGCGCCCATCCTCGATCTGGAGCTGCTCGAGGAGGAAGAGGAGGACGAGATGCTCGTGGTGCGTGGTGTGGTGAAACGTCGCCTGTCGAAAATGTGACTAGACTGCTGGTTGTGTGGTGTAAAAATGGAGAAACGTCGCCTTTTCAGGAATCGTCAGTGGTCGCGCGGGAGAGCATTTGGGGCGAGCCGGAGTACTCGCCCGCCTCTAGCACCGAGCTCGACACCTCGCACACGCTGCACTCGTGCACGGTGAGGGCGACGTTTACTAATTGACGGCTCTGTTGAAATTTCGAGATGGTGTGGCAAAGTCGACGTTTCCCATATTGCAGCCCCATCGAGCGCTGTCTCTCCTTGAGCGGATCTCACTTCGACGACGGCCGTCGGCTACGGTGTCCGGCAGAGTCAAGCAGGTACGGTGGTGT
This sequence comes from Pristionchus japonicus, assembly GCA_900490845.1. Lineage (NCBI taxonomy): Eukaryota > Metazoa > Nematoda > Chromadorea > Rhabditida > Neodiplogasteridae > Pristionchus > Pristionchus japonicus. Next base: position 58,584 of record LS488987.1, on the reverse strand, counting down.
GGTGTGAGTTGTATGGTATTCTGTCTTTTCCCAGATGGTGAAGTTCTTCGAGAGCGACAGCGAGCGTCACGAGGTGCCGAGGAGGCTGGACCACCTGCCGCCCGAGTTCATGAGGAGCTGTCCCCAGGTATACTGTAGTCAAGTGTTACTGTAGCCTGGGATACGATAGGATTATTGTAGGTGGGTTTCGGGCCTGACCAGTTCTAGGCTAGAATCCATCTCCAACTTGCAAATTTTTGTTTCGTAGGTTGTCTGAAACTCAACTCAGCCTCTGGGGATAACCTTCTTTTGAATTGGTCGTCGGCTTCTCTGAGTGAAATGCTTTTGAATGGTCGGGTTCGGCTGTGCTCAATTAAAGTGTGGGGACTAATAGTGATGAAGAGTGACAGCTGTCAATATTTCTTCCCGGTTTGGATATGTGTAGGACGGGAGCGCGTGCAAATATGTGCAGCGATGTCCGAGTGGTTAAGGAGATTGACTAGAAATCAATTGGGCTCTGCCCGCGTAGGTTCGAATCCTGCTCGCTGCGAATCTTTTTTTGCCAATCTCTTCTGCTTTCCAGATCGACAACACGCCCTCGCCGCGCGTCTTGCACGAGCACACGCACTCGGACAGGGTGAGAGGAGTCACGTCGGCCTCGGTGAGAATGTTTAATTCTTTTGTATTAGGTTGAACTGTTTGAAGCGAGTTTCATAGTTTGGACAAGAGTTCGGTTACTTGTTTTCTCACGATTCTCATAGTATATGGATTATGAATAGGATGTCGGATTAGATTCTAACTCCGATTGCAAATTGATATTTCAGGCACGTTGCATCCGATGTGTTGTCCACAATCGCACGCCGAACTCGAGACGATCAATGGGATGAAGTACTGCAACGAGGAAGTACTGTAGCGAAGAAATACTGTAACTACGGAGTACTGTAGTAAGAGAAATACTGTCTAGAATCTTTCCGCTAGGGTTGATGTACATACAAATTTAATTTGTAAAAAGCTCCATTTTCCTGATAATTACATTCGTTCATTGATTAACGGTGAACCAATCGCATTCAGATTGTTGAGTCTAGGTTGTTCATCTTTTCGCACTTTGTTTTCACGATTCTATTAATCTTGTGAGATGTTTTCATATTGAATAGTTTGCTCCATCTTTTCACTTCACATTTTTGCGTTGTATGAGATTTCGAATCTCTGTAATTGTTACGATTGTTCGTGCTTTTAGAACTTGATAAAATCGCTTGCACGGCATGCCAGGCGTGTTATTCCCACATAAATTAAGCCGAATATTAATTGCAAAATTAATTAAATTTAGGCGCGTTTGGTTGTGTGCCTCGAGCGCGTTGTATGAAAACTCACAAGCATGTGGCGCACTCTCACTCACACCGTTTCACTCGACTTTCTCTCTCTGCCTCTGCGCTGTTTTCTCTGTCTCACGGCCCTCGCGGTGTTTTGAAATCGCATTCTGCTCTTGGTACACGTCGGATAGACTCCGTTTCGCCATCCTAACCTTGCCGACATGTAAATCGCCACGTCTCAGTAGTCCCTTTTTGAGTTGACTCGGCTGTCGATAACTTTGTTCTTTCATGTAAATCGCTTTGTTCAATGGACTCGTTGTTTCAGAGTTTCTCCAGTCCATGATAGAAGCGGACGAAAGTCCTCATCAGCGTCACATGGAGACGCGCAGCCGTAGTCGATCGCGCTCGACGAGCCAGGGACGACGCGCGTCGAGGAGCGGATCGAACCCGCTGCCGGCCATTCCGCCCGTCCGAGACTACAAGCAGCTCGGTAAGCGGTATTTCTTCTAAAAATCAGTCAATTTCTCTGTCTTTTGCGAAAAACGTGGTAGATCACGTGAATTCCCTTAGGTTTCCTGAGAAAACGCGCCGCTTTCGCTCTCGTTTGGTGGACAAACGAAGATAAGATCTGGCTAGCCAAGCAATGTTTCGATACGGCAGCTTAGAAAGTGTGGTAGATCTAGGGTAGATCACTGGCAAACTGTGGTAGATCAATGCTAAATCAATAAAATCGATATTCAGGTTCAAGAACGAAGTTCGCTGCGGCCGAGTCGTGGTCGGATCGCTTCCTCTCCATCTTCCTCATACCGATCAGGTTTATTTCGCTTTTTATGATTCCTATTTGGACGACGACATCACGATTCCTTTGTTTTGCTTGGATTCCGTTTGTGATTAGCGCGTCGATGACATCAGCATTCCTTTGTTTGCTCGAATTGCGCTGATTAGCATATTTCCTAATTTTGCTGGAATCAGCAGGAACAATTAGGCATCTTGCATCCGCAAAACTATTGAGAAACCGTGGTAGATCAAAGGCGGAAGATCAGGGGAATCAATCAATAAAATCAATCAATAACGCCATTCCAGAGCCGCGATCTGCTTCTCCAATGTGACCGTCTTCTTCCTGGCCTACTTCGGCTTCATGATCCCCATGCTGTGGGCGAGAAACCTCTGGTGCGTGTCTGTTTCGGTCTTGTTTAGTTAGTGAAACATGGGAAACACTGGTTCGTTCATTTATTTTCCTGAAATTATCTCTGTTATCCGTTGTTATGCAAGAAAACTATTATCAGTCACACTATTTAGCTCTCGTTTCGCCTGTAGGTTAAACTGTGGTAGATCATGATCAAACCTTTGATCGGTGTGATTTTGTGGATCAATGGTGGTGGGAAACAATGGTAGATCAAGATGATGATGATAAAGGCGAGAGGACATCTCTGGAATGTAATCTCGCTCTTTTTCACCTCATGTTCATCCCCCTTCGCAATTCTCCCCCGCCTTGCGAAACTTGATTGGTTAAAAGCGGCGAGTGAAACGGGAAGAACGCACTTCGGGTGTAAGGTTTTCGTCTCCCCGATTTTTCTCTCCCTCCCCCACTTCCCCCGTCCTTGAAAAAGTCAAAACAACTGCTGTTTTAGTTGTTGTGTTGTACTGGTTCGAGAACGCACCGACCTCGATTTCAATATCGAAAGAAGGAATGAAATGCCAACCGTGAATCACGATTTTTCCGGGTAGGAGTGGCGGGAAATAGCGAGCGAACTAGTCACCGGGTGATGCGTAATCAGCTGACAAGCACAGTGCTCGCCGGTGTCAGTTTATCATGAAGTTCGAAGTGGACGGGTCGCCGTCTCCTCACTTTACATACTATCTCGCCTCTCTGATCGATGGGGTGTTAATTCATAGCGAGTTGGAGCGATCGGGTTGTATCAATCACAAACTGACCGGTAAAGGTCACGGGAGCACTATTTTGACGCGATTGAACTTTCCAATCTGTCCCCGTAGCCTTGGATGTGGTAATCTAATCAGACTGTCAATAGTGATCATGGGAGTGCTATTTTGATGGTATTTTGTTCCCAGTAGAGCCTGGGATGGTACTGATTTGATGAGTCTGTTGATAGTTATCACGCGATTCCTCTTGCTGGACTTTCCATGTTGGACCCCGTGGGCGTCATAGCCTAGGATGACCGATTAGAAAACGCCCTAGCCGTCTGCCGCTCTCTCGCTCCGCCACAGTCTCTAGCCGTGAAAATTGGCGCGCGATTGCACCCCTTGGCGTCTATTCTCTCTAGCAAGCACGTGAGAGAGAGAGCAAGCACATGATCAGGCTAGAATTAAATGGGGTGCGTCCTGACACTCTCTATTTCACGTGCTCTCTCGTCGGTCAGAGAGTAGGGGGAGATGGACCCGGCCCGGACTGACCACCTGTTGGCTATACGATGAGATGACAGCCTCTGATCCGGGGATTGGGCATGAGCATCTTATGAAATGCATCCCGGTCATGCGTTTACACAGAAGGGCTGAAAGATGAGAGGGATGTGCGTCGTTTGGCATGATTTCTTGCCAGCTTTGCCTAGGCGAATGAGTGTATGGAATGGGGGGAGTGTTGCTCTGAACATTTCCTTCTGCAGGTTTTTGCCAGTGCCAGATGTCAGAAACTGTGACCAACGGAGAGAGCCGTGGGATTGTGTTGGGATGGGAAAGAGAAGGTGGAGAAAGAGTTGCGAAACGTGCAGTTTGAAGTTTGCAGAGAGTTGACACAGAAAGGAGGGGAAGCGAGGGAAAGAGATGGAAAAGGTCGGAGAAGAAAGATGATGAAACGGACAAATCGTGAGCATACCAGAGAGAACTGTCAAAGGAGGGGATAATTGAGGCGGAAAGTTGAGAGACAGATGGGACTGGGCTGATGGATGTTTGGGGTTTCGAAGCATGATCAAGATGTCATGCCAACTATTTTCAATATTTGCTTGATTTGCGACGGGAAAAACACAATGCTTCGAAATTGAAGTTAGCTTCAGTTAGTAATTATTTGAGCAGTTGTGCGTTTCATTTAGTAATGATTAGACTATGTTGAGTCATTCTGATTAATTTACTGACGAGATCAAACGATACAAATTCGGCTGATGAAATGGGACCTTCACAGTTTCGACAATCGTATGAGTTGCGTAGAATTCTCTGCAAAATAAAACTCCTGTGTTTGCAAGTGTAATCAGTTTGTAATGAAAAGATGCAATGAATGAATGAAAGCATTAAAAGATTCTATAGTTTTTATTCGCAGGCCTCGCCTCTACTGGTTCTACGAGGGCAAGCTGTACCGCTGGCTGCAGGCATTCATCGGCTACTGGGGCTACACGGCTGGATATGATGGTGAGTAAGGATTACGGTAGATTTGATAGTGTGTGGTACGGTAGGCACACGACTGGATACGATGGTGAGTCAATCGTGAAATGGTTTTATATGTGAAGTACGGTAGTTCGAGGGTGTAGGATAGGTAGGAATCTTTCTGTAGATTGATTGAGTATGGGTGTGCTGATTCGGGAAAATAGTCGACAGATCGAGTACTGAAAATGTTTCGGGTCATAGAGACGTGCAGTGGCGGGTAGCCGCTTAGCTGAACCGCCAGAACCGTGTGCAATTGCATAGTGATGAGATGCCAATCATCAATAGAATATGGTTTTGTTTTTCTCTATGCGCAAAGAACAAACTGAACGGAACCAGCAAGCCTCGTTTTAGGGAATTGTTGTAGGACGAAACTGCCAACTTTCTTTTTTTGTAATAAACGAGGTTTCGTCTCGATGCCATGATGACAGTTGATGGATTAATAACATAATTGCTAATTTTTAATTATTAATTAGCCCTAATTAACTAATTACTTTGCAGTCTACGAGTTCGGCGACGACATCTCGGCGGACTGCGTGGACGAGCGGACGGTCGTGATGATTAACCATCAGGTAACTTATTTGGAACCAGGTCGGATAAGAACCGACTGGATGAGAACCTAATGCGGGCAAGAGACAGGAGATGTATAAAAGCCGGAATATGCAAATGGCTCTCATTCGACTTGTTAGTGCCATTTATTTATTTAATTAGCGAAATTAGGGTAGTCAGTGTTTACTGACTGTAGCTGTAGTATTAGTGGAAGTAAACATGCTGTTACATGAGAGCACCTAGTGAAAATAGGGGTTAGCGGACGGTCGTCATGATCAACCATCAGGTGTGACCTTTTTTGTCGTTGTTGTGCTTCTTTTATTCACACGGGCGAATTGTTTATTGACACTCCTCAATTTCGTTTCCTATACGTTCCCACTCTAGCACGAATGCGGCTGGGTGGATGTGGAGGGATTAGAAAGATCAAATCAGTTTATTCAGTCTCTGTAAATCAATAAATCTATATATTGATTATTCCAGTCCACGGCGGACGTGCCCGTGATGATGGCGGTGCTGCAGAACAAGGGAGTCACGAGCAGAAAGGTACGGTACGGTGTACGGTAGGTAGGGGAGGGGTACGGTAGGTAGGGGAGGGGTACGGTAGGGAAGGGAGGGGTACGGTAGGGAAGGGAGGGCTTGGTAGAACAAATACTGAAGTTACGGTTACTGCAGAAGTAGTTTGCTTTTTTTGGAAAGCGTGAGTACTCCGAATTGTCATTGCATGTTCTGAACGATTAAAGATGATGCGATTCAGCACGAACCCGCTTTGTGCAGGTCAAGATATTTAATAATTGGAAAAATTTGAATTGTTGGTGCTGCAAGTGTGGCGGTGCGAATTTAGGCAAGTGAATCTTGGCATCAGGTTCACGATATTTATTCGCAGACGCTCTGGCTGATGGACGTGATGTTCCGCTGGACGCCGTTCGGCATCATCGGCAAGATGCATGGGGACTACTTCATCCAGCAGGGCAAGGCGACCAGGGATAAGGTGAGAGCGGGGCCTAAAAGAGGGCGGAGCCTGACTTTCGAAAATGGGAGGCGATAGGGAAGATGCACGGCGACTACTTCATCCAGCAGGGCAAGGCTGGATGAAGTAGTCGATAAGGTGAGGGGGCTTAAAGAGGGCGGAGTCTGACTTTCGAAAATGGGAGGCGATAGGGAAGATGCACGGCGACTACTTCATCCAGCAGGGCAAGGCTGGATGAAGTAGTCGATAAGGTGAGGGGGCTTAAAGAGGACGGAGTCTGACTTTCGAAAATGGGAGGCGATAGGGAAGATGCACGGCGACTACGTCATCCAGCAGGGCAAGGCAACCAGGGATAAGGTGAGGGGGCGGAGCTTAAAAGGGGCGGAGTCTGACTTTCGAAAGTGGGAGGCATAAGGGAAGATGCACGGCGACTACGTCATCCAGCAGGGCAAGGCGACCAGGGATAAGGTGAGGGGCGGAGCTTAAAAGGGGCGGAC
>LS488987.1:33748-50733 GCA_900490845.1 Pristionchus japonicus | reverse complement strand
TGAGGGGGAGAGGGGAGAGGATTCGTCTCCCCCTCATTCGCGACTAGTCGACCCCTCTAGTCCATTCGTCTCTCTAGAAAATGCGACTAGGCAGTGACACTGACACCACCATAAAAGGGGCGGAGTCTGACTTTCGAAAATGGAAGACGTTAGGGGAGATGTACGTAGATTACTTATGATTGCCTATTAAACAGGGCAAGGCGAGAGGGTGAAGCGCAGACAGTAATGGTGATCATAAAGATGCTGTTTTGGGGATGTTATATGATGAATTTCATAATTTTAAAATGAAATTTGGCGTAGAAACTAGAAGTTGGTAATCTCGTGTTGCGACAGAGTGTAAAATTTGATACAATTCTGAAATGCTTTACGACGGCGATTCTGACTCCAAAAAAACAAATTTTGGTTATTCAGGAGATCGGCCGTCTGAAGCGGCACCTGCGCGAGGTGTACTGGGACAGGGACAGGTGAGCTACGATGGGGATTTATGGCCCTAAATTATGGGTGCCTTTCGCCAACTGACTTCATTATTAACTGGGGAATAAGGCGGACAGTGGCTATCATGAGATAGGTTGATGGCCTTTTATGAAATAATATCATAATCATTAATTTAATTAATTCGCAGGAGATGGGTGCTGCTCTTCCCCGAGGGCGGCTTCTACTACAAGCGCGTCGAGAGCAGCCAGAAGTCAGTTTCATATTCGTTTTGGAACCACGCAAAATAGGGAACTTCTTCGATATTTGGCGCAGAATAGACCGTGCGGAATGAAAAGGTGAAGAATGAGAAGAGTTGGGAGGGAATACTCTGTGAGAAAAATCTGGGCCAAAAATCGAAGAAGTACCAAAATAGCTTGACGGCATGGGGTTACGAGAGCGTGGCTCTTTTGCTGGCTTTTTGATCTGTTTGAGTAGGCTTCTGCTACAAGCGCGTCTGCTACATGCGCGTCATCTTGAGTCTAACAAAAAGCTGGAGTCTTTTGGCTTAATTTTTTCTACGCTTGTTTGTCAGATCACAACATTGCGTATTTGTGTCTCATGAGCTTGATATTGCTGATTGGCCAGATAATGACTTGATTGTTCGAAGTTCGGTGAATTCAAGGTTGACAATTTGGTGTATCCGTGTCTCATGGGATTCATTTAGCTCATTCGGCAATGGGTAAATTGATGATTCGTCTATGCATATAACTAAATTGATTCCAACAGTCGTATGTTTTGCCGGACTCGTGTCTCGTGTCCGTGATTTAGCACTGCTCTGTGGGATCGTTGATTTGTTGAATATTCCCCCTATCAATCAATCAATAATTGCTCACAGGTACGGTGAGAAGTTCGGCTTCCCGCACCTGCTGTACACGACGCTGCCGCGCCAGGGCGCCGTGCAGGCCATTCTGGAGGAGGTACGGTAGTCATAAGCGAATCGATTGATCTGAAACTGACTTTATATCTGGAAAAAGTACGATAAGAGTACGGCAATTTAAGGGGAACGCCTAGCTTGTGAGTAGTAGGGCATCCTGGAGGAAGTACGGTAGTTTGATACGGTAGGGGTTCACGGATAATGTAGTGAATCGCGAACTGAATGTGAGTGGACATAAAAGGATCACAAATGTGCACGCACATGGGTTATATTTTTTCAAACGAGATAAGCGATATATCATCACTGCAGTCTTGCTCAACTGGTATAGTATTCCTGGGGCTGGAAAGTGCCTTCCAAATTTAGAATCTTTTTTCGAATACTTTGATTAGGGAATCTGCTATCAATTGGCGGCAACTTCGTGGCCAATGCTTGAGCTAGTGATGAAACTCGATAGCCTCTTGTACAACTCGTGAAGATCTTAATTAATTAACTAATTAACTGCCAGATCGGCCCCCGTCACGACTCGGACTCCTCATCCTCGGACACGAACACGCGTCCGCGCACCACGAGCAAACTGAAGCTGCTGAAGGATACGGTAGACGCGATCAGGGAGAAGAAGTACCTGAAAGGTACGGTAGGATACGGTATCGATCGATATCCGTGAGATTACGGTCTCGATTTATTGGGCTTGCCCGTTGGGTTTTTGGTAGAAACTGAAGCTGTTAAAAGAATGCAATCAGGGAGAAGAAGTATCTGAAAAGTACGGTATCGATTGGCGATTGAGCTGGATACGGTATGAATTCCGGTCTCGATCGGGCGGGATGATGCGAGTGTGTGTGTCGTGGTTTGTGTAAATGACGAAGAAAAGAGGATAGACTAGAGTTTCATGCGAGGGGTTGGTGGTAGTAAACGTTTGCCATGTTTCTGCTCTCGTGAGACAAAGAGCTCCGTCGTAAACTTTGGCTGATAAGCGGAGAATGAGAAAGAAATAGTTTTATCGGCGCCAGAATTAGTAGGCGAATAAGCAAGCGATGAAACACAATTCAGGGGAGTGCGGAAACCGTGTAGTGTGGACCGGAAACAAGAGGGACTTATTAGGAAATGGCGAACGGGAAGCGGTGAATGACGTCATCGGTATCGGGGTTGATCATTCGGGTGGGGTATCGATCGACAGAATTTAGACGGGTTCGATTGATTAGTAGAGGTTCATGAGAGGAAGCACGAATCGATCAATGGTAGGCCAATGGAATACAGTAACAAACAACGGTAGATCAGGGGAGTACGGTATCGATCAATGGAATACAGTAGCATTCAACAGTAGATCAAGTGAATACGGTATCGATCGATATTCAAGGGAATACGGTATCAATCGATAATCAAGGGAATACGGTATCAATCGATATTCAAGGGAATACGGTATCGATCGATAATCAAGGGAATACGGTATCAATCGATAATCAATGAATGATGAGGTGGTTGTCTTCATCAACTCCGTACTTGGTCTTGTGTGCCTCGAACAGCTCGACGAGCGACTTGATGTAGAGCGAGTGCAGGTCGTTGATCTGGAGTTGCGTCATTATTACGCAATCCTATCTACTGGGCAATTCTATGCGCTCCAATTGTTGATCTGCAGTTGCTCGAGGATGTGGTTATTAGTGCGGCGATTCCCTGGTGTTTCCTACTTCGAAGGGGGAGTGCGCTGGTGTTTCACGAATAATAGGTATGGGGAATTATCCTGTCTTGTTGATTTGATTCCGATTCTCTCTATTACTAGACAAAAGCAGATTAGACATGGGTTGCAGTAGGCAAATAGGCAATCAAGACCTTTTTGTTTGCTGCTCTTCAAGTTGGAAGTGAACTATAAATTCATACCTGCTCCGGAGTCGGGTTCTCAGTCTTCACCACGGGGATGGGCGCGCCGAGTACGGTGTTGAGGTCGTGTCTGGAATGGGGTACGGTAGGATTACTGAAGTCTCTGGATTACGGTAGCTGTTTCGCTGGGTCAGATACCGTAGACCAAAGTAGTACCTGAAGGGCAGCAGGCCGGCGTTGTAGTTGAAGATGCCGCGACCATGGAACAGGGGAGGACTGAAGCCAGCAATCTTTTTGAAGATGGTTTGGAACTTGCGCAAGAACGTTCCCTGAAAAGGGAGGGGATTACGATAGGGGACGGTAGCTCTGGTGGGTCAGATCCATGACCACAGTACCTTCTCATTAGCAGCCTGTAGGTAGAGGTCGTTCTCGCCGAAGCCGAAGCACGGCACGAGGTAGGCGCCGGTCTCCAGAGCGAGCTTGATGAATCCCTGAATCAGGGGAGGGGTGCTGTTGCTTCAGGGATACGGTAGGCAAGAGGTTACGGTACCTTGCGGGCCTTGAGCGTGAGCACGTGCTTGCCGGGGTGCGCGTCCAGCGCCTCCTCGGCTCCGCCGACCACCAGGACCGCGGCCTCGCCGGTCTTGGGCCCGCCCAGGACGTACCTGGAAGGGGTACGATAGATGTGAGGAAACGGTAGCGAATTCAATTATTGATTGGTTTTGGGAAATCGTGGCTGGTTTAAATTGAATTGACAGAGTGCCCGCGGCCTATGAAGAATGGATGCAATGGGATGAAACTAACTTGAGCGAATCCTTGGAGGCGTTGATCATGCCATGGAGGAGCATCCATTCACGACGTAGGGGGAACGAGAACTGTCCCACCTGCGAATACGGTAGTTCAGTGGGACAGATTACTGTGGTTCGGTTGGTCAGATAGATGATCTGTCTGCACTTGGCGTTGTTCTTTCTTGTTTACGGGTAATAAATGCTGTCAGAATCGGCGCGGCGCAACAGTGTAGTTGATAAGGGGATCACGAGTGGAGGGGTCGAATCAGCGTTGAATCGAGTGTCTGACTCTCTCAATATCGCGTGCTCTCTCGCGCTGTCTGACCAGCTAGAGAGCGGGAGGAAATGAGAGATTCGCGTGATTGTTCGTCAAATCACGAAGGTGGAGCGCATGTTTGTGTGAGTGGAACGAAGGTGAGATTACGAAATTGGCAGAGCGACCTGGTTGATGTTTCAGCGAGGTGGGATAATTGGGCACGAGATCCTTATGTTAAAAAATCCCCTTTTTTGCTTAGTAAAATGATTGTCAGAAAGTGATAGGGATAGCTTACGAGGGTACAGAGATGGAAGTTGATGTTGGGGAAGAGATCCATAATGCCGGTTCCATTACCGACGAAGTTGTAGGCGGAGATGGAGATGATACCATGGGGATGAAAGCCGATGAGGTAATTCTGCAATAGGGCTTAATCTTCTGATGTTATAAGATGCTTGATAAGACTGAGTGACAGGCTGAGCTAGTCTAGTATGGTCAAAGAGTTCAAAAGCTTTAGAAAGAATTGCGAAGCATCGAGGTGCATCGAGGTGTCTCGTGGTTTGAATGCAGAATCAATCAATTTTTTAAGAAATAAATTAGAATAGTCACTCACCTTATCGTTCGGGAGAGGGGCTGTGGAGTGAAACTTGATCGGGAAGAAACTGCAGAACCACCTGTGCAGGCCGAGATTGCGAAGGTAGCGAGAGGCGTAGGCGCCTGCGAATGAGAGGAGTAAGACTGTGTTTCAGAGCACTTTGAAAGATCTGTGTAGTGTCTTTGGGTCATGGTATTGAAAATTTTTAAAGCATTCGAGTGACTTGGTGTTTGTATGTAGCAGCGCATTATGAAAGTAGCTTGTATCAGGCGCTAACCAATACTGTTGAGGACATTCCTGAAGGAAAATAATGTGCGATAACCTTTCTTGGGCGATTCCCAGTCCCAGTACAGCCAGCCAATGTACGCGCCGATGACGAGGTAGTAGCCGGCCCAGAACTGGAAAAGGGATACTGTAGTGATACGGTAGAGGTACGATAACGGTTGATCGATTGCTGAGATGGTTTAGGCATCAGTATCCGATTTGATCTATGTTTCAGCTTGCTCCCAAAGTTGCTTGTGTGCTGCGCAAAGTAATGTTAATGCAATAGATATTCGTAGATATACATTTCTGATATTTTTGTTGTCGGTTGTTTACGGAACCAGGCTGGCGCCGGTTCATTCGTTTTCCGGGTGCATCGTAAACAGGGCATTTGCATCCAATTTGGGTTCAAAACGAGCAAACATTCAACGTACCAGCCAGAAGGTGAGGACGAAGGCGAGAATCGGGAGAAGAAAAGCAAACATAAAATGATAGATCACGCCGGCGGTCTGCAATACGGTAGTCAGTTTGTGATAACGGGATTCGGAGGTTACAGTAGTCAGTTAGCGATAGTAAAGACGGAAGCGGACCTGCAATCGTCGATGAAGAGGCACGTGCAGAGGTGCGAGCTCGACTCCCATGATTTTCTTGTGTTCTCCAGTCATTGTGGCTGAAGGAATGTAGATTGTCAGTAGCAATGTTAGAGCATTTTCGCGTGTGCCAATTTTTTTCCGAAGAATGGTAGTGCAGAATAATTGAGAACTCCTAGTTCGTGTCAAATATCTAGCATTGAACTTGGGAATCCCCGTGTCTCGAATCTAGGATTATCTGGGCAGAATGTGACACGAGGTTGGAGGCAAAATGAGAAGAATAGAGCCAGAGCGAGAGTGGAATGAGGCGAGAATAAGGGGGATAGCACGCAAGGTGGAGTGAGGTGATTAGATGATACGGGGCTCTCCTCTCCCCCCTTCTCCTGATAAGGTGCAAGATAATGGACAAGAGAGGAGGGACTACACACGTTCGATGCACGATAGGGTGATTCAACCGAGGGCGAAATAGTGCGGGATTGGGGAGAGGAGCGGAGAAAGCGAGACACAAAGAGGTCGAAGTGCTATTGGTACTTTGCTCTTTTTTTGCTCTATGGACTACCCCAAGACTTTCAACTTTCAGCTTGCATTGATAGGGTCCGCCGCTAGGAAACTCATTGCTCTGTATCTAGTTTTTTCGTGTTTCACACCGTCCTGAAGTTACCCTTGCAGTGCTCTTTTTGATTACAGTGAAGATGCAAGTTGAAAAATACTTTATTATCATTCATGAGGCGGGCGGTACTCGTAATGCGTGTGACAAGTTGAGCAAATTACTACAATCAGGTGTTCAATCAATCAAGGATTCAAAGATCAGACGGGGAAAGCGGGGCGTCAACAGTGTATTGTGAATGGCGAGAGCGAATACACGGTAGGAGAAGGGTACTGTAGTGGGGGCATATCGATTGGGGGGGTACTGTGCGGTAGGACTGTATCCATTGGGTACTGTAAGAGGGTTACGGTATCGATTGAGGGGTAAGGGGATACGGTAGCTCAGTGGATTTCCAACTTCTTGTCCCCTGGTACGCCGTACTTGGTCTTGTGCTCGTCGAACAGCTCGGTCAGCTTGGAGATGTAGAGCGCGTGGAGGTCGTCGATCTGGAAGAATTGCGTCATCAGTGGGAAATTTTTTTTTTTCGGTCGCATATTTTGCTTGGAGCTTTTGGTGTTTTTTTGTCGCCGAACTAGATAGTCTAGGAGTTTCGTTTGTCCACTCTCTGCTAGCGAGGATAAAAAATGAGACTTGGAAATATGACTTCCAAAGGTGTTTTTTTCACTGTTTCTAGGACAGCTCGATTGACCACTAGTCAATCAGGCCGATGTTAGAATTCGGCAAAGGACGAAGTTACCTGCTCCTGGGTCGGGTTCTCTGTCTTCTCGACTGGGATGGGCGCGCCGAGGACGGTGTTCAGCTGCTTCCTGCGAGGAAAATCGATATTTGGAGGACCTACCGTATACCTACAGTACCCAAAGCTACCGTACTTGCGCAGTAAGCTCTCTGGTTACGCTATTACCGTAAGCTGCGGTATTACCCAGTGCGATTCGCCTCGGATACCGTAGTGCTACAGTAACCCGCACCGTACTACCGTACCTGAAGGGCAGCAGGCCCAGATTGTAGTTGAAAACGCCGCGGCCGTGGAACATCACGGGTGACACGCCCGACGCATTCTTCACCCACGTCTGGATCCTGCGGACGAGCGAGCCCTGAGAGGGAAAGGGTTACGATAGAGTACGGTAGTGCGGTGGGTCAGATTCATGACGGATCTAGGGAACCATGAGAGGGTAGTGCGGTGGGCCAGATTCATGACGGCTCTTGCGCACTAGGGAGCCCTGAGAGGAGAGGGATTACGGTAGGGTACGGTAGTGCGTTGGGTCAGATTCATGACGGATCCTGCGCACTAGAGAGCCCTGGGAGGAGAGGGATTACGGTAGGGTACGGTAGTGCGTTGGGTCAGATTCATGACGGATCCTGCGCACTAGAGAGCCCTGGGAGAAGAGGCGTTTACGGTAAAGTACGGTAGTGCAGTGGGTCAGATGCGTGATTCGGTTACTGTATGTGTGCATTATCATAATGTGCTAGTTCGTGATAAGACGATACGATACCGTAATTCGACTACCGTACCTGCTCATTGGCCGCCTGCAGGTAGAGGTCGTTCTCGCCGAAACCGTAGCAGGGCACGAGCTGCGCGCCCGTCTCGAGGGCTAGCTTGATGAAGCCCTGAATCAGGGGAGGGTTACGGTAGGGTACGGTAGTCAGGGTGTGGAGTTACCGTAGCCCTGAAGCAGAGGAGGGTATGGTAGATTACGGTAGTCAGGGGTTACGGTATCATGGTAAAGGATACTCTAAGAGCCGAGCCCCGAGAGTTTCGGTAAAGTACGGCAGGGGCACGGTATTCATACTGTTACTGTATACTGCCCGATTACGGTAGTGGTTCCCCTAGGATTACGGTAGGACTACGGTATGCTCACCTTTCGCTTGTTGAGCGTGAGCACGTGCTGACCGGGATGCGCGTCAAGCGCCTCCTCCGCTCCGCCGACCACCAGCACGGCGGCGCTGCCCTTGCGCGCGTCCCCGAGCACGTATCTGCAAGTAGCGATTGATGAGGAGGCGGATGCGTCGCGGTCGCGCGCTGCGGTTGTTCTAGTCGAATCGCGGTTTAGTTTAGGAAATCAGCGAAATGCACCGCTAAAGAATCTCAGGATGTTTGAGTTTCACAGTGTCAAATCTCACGTTGAACTGTCCTCGATACAAGACTATTCGTTGTAACTCACTTGAGCGACTCCTTGGAGCAGTTGATGATGCCGTGCAGCATGAACCACTCGCGCCGCAGCGGCATCCAGAACTGGCCGACCTGCAGAGAGGGGAGGGGTTACGGTTTAGCGCGATTATGACCACGGTAATCCGGTTGGTCAGAGGCGTGATCGGTCGAGTATTGCGTCATTTAAGCCATTTAAGTTGACGGTCATGGATGACTGGTTCGGGGGTCAGAGGTGCTATCAGCTGGCGCAGTCAAACGTACCAGTGTGCAGAGGTGGAAGGAGATGTTGGGGAAGCGGTCCATCAGGCCGGTGCCGTTGCTCATGAAGTTGTAGGCGGAGATGGAGATTATGCCGTGCGGGTGGAAGCCGATCAGGTAGTTCTGGAAGAAGGGAGGTGTATTACGGTAGTGCAGTGGGTCAGAATCATGATCAGGTAATTCTGGAGAAATGGTACGGTAGTTCGGGCAGTCAGATGGACAGGTTTGGTGGGTCAGAGTCATGATCTGGCACCAGAATTGCTTTAGCAAGTGATGGGGGATACGGTAGTTCGGCAGGTCATACTCCTGACTGGTTGAGGCTACGGTATCCCCCGATCGATCGGTAGGTCAACTTCGTTACTCACCTTGTCCGCGGGCAGCTCGGCGGTCGGGTGGATGGACAGGGGGAAGTAGCCGGTGAACCACTTGTGGATGCGCATGTTGAGGAAGTAGCGAGACGGGTAGGCTCCTGAAGGGAAATGAGGGTTACGGTAGGAGTGGTGGATCGATTACTGAGCGATTACTGTAGGTCACGGAAGGAGGTTACGGTAGGGTGGTGGATCGATAACTGAGTGATTAGGGTAGCTTGTGGTTATAGTATGGAGATTAATCGAATACTGTTTGCGACTAGGGAGGTTTTTTAAGGTATACGATGTGGTGTGGAATCGTAGGAGCTGAGTACCTAGGGGAATTCAAGTAGCGGCGGTGCATGAAAGTTCCTAGTGGCGGAGATGAGTGATCATGACCAAATGTTTAACAATTAGGGAATAGGAAAAAAACCATCAATCGATAACCGATCTGAATTTACCGTACCCTTGTACGGCGAGTCCCAGTCCCACCACAGCCAGACGGCGTACGCCGCGACGACCAGCGCGTAGCCGTTGAAGAGCTGCAAGGGAGTACGGTAGTCGCGAATCGATAACTGATAGGACACGGTAGTCGTGGATCGATAACTGATTGACTACGGTAGCTACGAATCGATAACTGATTGGATACGGTAGCAGGGAATCGATAACTGATTGACTACGGTAGTCGTGGATCGATAACTGATAGGATACGGTATCCGATCGATAACTGGTAGGAGACGGTAGCAGGGAATCGATAACTGATTGACTACGGTAGTCGTTGATCGATAACTGATTGACTACGGTAGCTGCGAATCGATATCTGATCAACTACGGTACTTACCATCCACGCGAAGAAGAGGACGATGAGCAGGGGCGTGCCGAACGAGCACCAGAAGTGGTAGAGCACGCCGAGTGTCTGCAAAAATCGATAATCAGGGTTGGGAAATCGATAATTGTAGGTTACGGTATCGGAGGAATCGATAACTGATAGGCTGATAGGTTGATTTTTTTTTGTTTTGACTACGGAATCCCAGTGGAATTGAGAAAGATGGTTCCTCCAACGCTATGAGGAAACGGTGAAACAGTGATGAATTAGGAGTGCGAATGTGAAGGAGCGAGGACTCTAGCATTATCGATTTTCTAGTATGGTAGAAGTACAGTACCTGCAGCCGTCGCTCCCACGGCAGCTTCATCGGCGCCAGCTCGATGCCGAGTACGGTAGTCATCCTGGGAAGATTATCGATTGGTTGGGGAGAAAATGGCAGTCAGACGCGAAAAAACGAGTGGTCACGCGCGATGAGACACAAGTAGTTATCCTGGAGGCGGAATATCGATTGATTGGCGGAGAATTCAGGGCGGGAGGATAAGGAGACTAGGGGTCAACAGGCGTGCGTGTGAGGATGAAAACAATGGCGGGTTTGCGATGGGATAGGAAGGGGGAGAGGTAAGCAAGGGAGTGCGGAACGTGGGGAATGATGATAAAGGGGAGTTGAGGAGCGAAACAGAGCACGAAGTATGACGGGAAGTGGAGATCAAGATGGAAAACAACAAGTTCGTAAGAAAGGGAGGGGATGAATGATGCAAGTCAGCGTTCAGGGTCGGGCGATAGAGGGGAAGGAGCGATAGGAGAGGCGTGTGGAACGTGGTTTAAGCTGGTGTGGCGAAATGGCGAGATAAAGGGAGTTGGGAAGCGAGGTGGTGGGGAGAAAACGAAGCTAGAAAACAACAACGAGATGTTGAGAATGGATGATTCAAGGCCGTATTCAACACGGGGGAACGTGGAGGGATAAGCTACGTTTGAAACGCGAAGGGAACTAGGACGAGAGAGTTTAGGGAGCGGATCAGGGGAGAAAACGGAACGAAAACTGGGGATCAAGCTGACGGAGAGGGAGGAAGGAGATGAGAAAAACAGGGAGGGATGGGGGAAGAGCGAAGGCGAGAGAGCAGAGGGAGGGAAGAGAGCGCAGAGAGAGGGGGGAAAGGAGAGGAGAGAGAGACAGCGAGGGAAGAGAGGAGAGTGCTGAGAGGGAGAGGGATGAAGAGGGTGTAAACCGGGCTAGGGTCAGTTCGCACGTAGACTTTGACCTGAAGTTCAACTGGTAAACAAGAGCTAGTCCGTGATTGATCTATTGATTGACAAGGTACGCTAGCAGAGTGAATGAAAGTCAGTTAGCGATTGATCTACCGTGTCGAGTGTGCAATTGAGGGGTAAGGTAATTGGTAAAGTATTGATTTACCGTATTGCAGAGACGCGCCCGCCCATCAAGTACGTACTGGACGTGACGATCGCCTACCCAAATGGAGGTGAGGAAAGATCAAAGATCAAACAGGATTGAGCAGGGATCGAACTAGGTCTTGCCTTTGATGTGAATGGTTTTTGTTCTCAAGGAATTCCGCTCAACATACTAGAGTCGGCCCCATCATGGTAGTTTGTAGATGCGACGAAACGCGAGTGTGACGGGGGCGGAAACTTTGACCGAGAGGGGAGTTAGCTCGGCTAGATGAGTGCTAATTGGTTTCTTCTTCTATTCCACTGTGGATTGACTAGTAGTGCATCATGTAGTGATAGTTAATAGAGGCAGAGAAACGCGAGTGTATCGGGAGGAGGAGATACTTCGACCGAACGAGGAATTGAAAGGGGGAACTCTCGCCGGTTCGATGATTGTGTGTGTGGAGTGCATGTGAATCAGGGATGTGCAAAATTTCTCGGTCTCACATTTCGCAATACTCTCTCTTCGGTTAGAGAAAGTTAGAGAATGTGTGAAAATGAGAGACCGAGATGTGATTCCACACCCCAGATGTGAATCATGCACGTGTTGATTTGGTTGATTGCGAGAGTAGTGGTGGATGATATCGTAATAATGATAACGATCAGATAAGAGGGGAGTAGGTGTTTTCGTGTGCCGCGAGGTGGGTTTGAGCAAGACGGAATGGGCAGAAGCGATTCCGAACAGTCTTCGATACAAAAAACAAATTGAACGATTTACAAGTTCTGAGGAGGCAATGGATGTCACGCTGCGCACATTTCATGAAAGGAACTAGTAAACATGCGTATTTGATTTGAGTTTTTCATCCATTTCCGTAGAACTAATAAATACCAGAAGGTTTTGCACTTCCTGACTCTACGAATTGCAGTGCCCCTCTCCCTCGCCACGTGCGCGATCGGGACGCGCGAGAAGTGCGACATCGCCGTCAACTACAAGCTGTTCAAGGCTGATGAGGTGAGAAGACGGGGAGAGGAAGGGGGAGGGGGGGAATGAAGGAGTAGAGAGGCCCCAGGGATGGCGCTAAAGGCTAAATGACTTCACTCTCAATTCAAAGCGAGAGAGACGGTTGTGATCACTCGAAGAAACTAGGCGGTTTCGTGCATCGAGAAGGAGTTGTAAGCGAGTCGTTGGGGAGTAGATTCAATACGTTCGACACGGCCATTTCGTAAACAATACTTTCGCCACTGCGCTTTTAGCAAGCCGGGGTGGAAAGATAGTAAGCGGTTCTAACCCCGGCACATTGTGAGCGCAAGCGAAAAGAAGAGGTGATGAGAGCAAGGTGGTGATTAGAATTCCTGCGTAATATAAGTGAGAAAATGCCGAACCTGCACATTTCCAGAGGTGTGTGCTTGTGTATGCTAGATAACGTAGCCAAGGGTCAGGGTCCACCGGGCAGGCTTTGCTAGGGATGGTTTCGTAAGGGGCGACTCTAGAAACTGTGTGATCCCTCGCCTCTCGAAGCGGTGCTACAGCGCGTAGAGTAAGGGAAGCCGCTCCACTACAGATTATACGGAATGCTCGAACAAGTGAAAGCATGCTAAAAAGCGAAAGCTCCTGATATGATAGTGTTTATCGTGAGCTTGGTGTTTACAGCGAAGGTGAGAAGTGAGAAAACGTTCAGAGTTGTGCCGGATGATCCCTAGCAAGGGTGAGATAAGCGCCATGAGAAACGATAACCAGGCGGGGTCAGGGTCCAGCTTCGGTGCTGATTACGACCATCAAAGAATTCTCCGAGAGATCACAATGAGGCAATAGGCGAGATGAGTGGAATCAGAAAGAGCAAAGGACCAGGGGGATTGGGGATGCGGTTATAGATGAAGAGAGGGAGGGAGCGATCAGTTCAGTTTGTCAGCGAGAAATGAGAATAAAAAACAATAGTCAGCTGGGAGGTAAATGGGTGCCTTCTCCCGCTTCGCCCACTTATATACCCCACCCAGTGAGTGCCGTGATCAGCGATCTTGACATAGGGAGGAGAGTGTAGAGCAGACGGGAACAACAGGGGCAACAAAGTGCGGCCAGGGCACGCGAGGGACACAAAATGGGACGGGAGAAGGGGGGGGGGAGGGATGAGGGAGGGTAAGAGATGAGGCAAAGTGCGATCAAGAGAGGAAGAGACAACGGCACAGGTGGGCTGTAGTTTGTAGGCGCGTGCTAGTCTTTAGAGCAACAGCTGAAAATGAGACCGGTAGGAGGGGACAATGAGCGATCAATCGAATCGTTTAGGGCGCTAATCAGCAAAGACGCGGTGCGCTTTGTAGGGCGCGTTTTGGAGTAGTTTGAGAGGAGGAACAGCTGTGACGAAGAGGCGAAGATGGATAAAAAAAATGATGAGGTGAAAGTGGCAGCGAGATTGGCGTGGCAGCGGTCAGGGATAAGTGGATGTGGCCTGCGCTTTTGATTCGGCTCCATGCTGCATTCGAACAAAATTATAACAGTGTGAAGAATTCTGCCAGCGGGGGGGGGGGGAATTGTGTGAACTGAACTAGATACTTTGGCGCACCAGTGAGTTGATATGAATCCAACGGAATCCTTCGTGTGATTTCGCGAAGTCGGCGGAGCTGAACTAAATCAATAATTGTCGCAGGTGCCCTTCCACGACGACACGAAGCTGCGCGACTGGATGTACGAGGTGTACAAGCAGAAGGACGAGATGCTGGGTGAGTGCCAGGAGATTTGAATTCCCGCCAAAATATAGGGAGAAATGGAAAAGTTGGTTATTTTGTGCAGGGACTTTTTGAGGCACGTATGAAGGCTGATCTGTTTGAAAACGAATGAACGGCATGTACTGTCGAGTGTAACTTCTTTGAAAATTTAACCTCTTATTGCAGCCAACTACTACGCGAAGGGCGTCTTCCACGACGGCGAGGAGGGCACGCGGGTGGAGTTCTCGTGGTGAGTCGCCCTCTTTTGATTGTTCATGCGGGATGTGTACTCTAGACGCGCCGGGTTAGAGATAGTCTCGAGAGATGAGGCTGTTCTCGTGGTAAAATCGCTGTGATTTTAGTAGTTTCAATGTCTTCATTTTGTGCTTTCTCTCGCTACTCTGGCCTATTGAGAGAGCGGGCGAAAGGAGATAACGATGATGCCGATTTATGTTTGTTTGATTTGATTTTGATTTTTTTGATTTGATAGACGTCACGAAAGGAATCAACGAATCTCGCGAATGCTATGCTAAAAGTGAGAGCGAGGCACGCGAAACCACCTGGGTGTTTTCAAGAGCTCCTTGGGGTTTTCACGATCGGTAGGGATGGCTCTATGAGGGCAGTCAATGCAAAATAAATAACGTAGGCATAGTGTTTTCTAGTTTGTAGTTTGTAGTTTGTTGTTTATCGTCTGTAGTTTGATCCTTCCCATCCATCAATCCAACTCATCTCCACTTGCAGGCCGAAGATCATCGGGCAGTACTCGTTCTGGTTCGGCTCCTTCATCGCGCAGGTGAGCGAGATTGCAGTTTGATCTTTGATCTTTGATCTTTGATCTCTGATCTCTGATTGGGAATGGTTTTTGTAGTTTGTAGCTTGAGCTATCCAGGCTGTTTTCGCTTGGGTGCTGATCGCATTTGCCCAACCTGATACATTTCCGCTCCAGTGGGTAGTTATGGTGGTGAGGAAACCTGTCAGATTGATTCTTTCGATGGTTCCCTCTACAAAACAAAAGTAGCAATCAAGCCTGAAGCATACCTTGTAGTTTGATCTTTGATCTCTGATCTAAATTCTTCTTCATTGCAGTACTACATCTACAAGTGGGTGATCTTCCGTCTGCTCGGTCTGGTGCTCGCACCGTTCGGTCTCGGATGGTGAAGTGTCGACTACCGTAACCCTTTGGGATACGTCGACCGCACCACGACTACCGTATCTCTCACCACACCACACACCATAGCGCCGACCCGGCTTCTCTTTCGCTTTTGCTGCATCTCATATGTACCCTTTTCTCGTCTTGTTCCGGGTCGAGCACATTTTATCCACCGTATCCTACCCTTCCTCTCTGTTGATCCACCGTACCCTTACCGCAAGCCACTGCACCACTCTATGCACCTCTCTGTAACCTCTCTTTTTCCCGGTTTCCATCTTTTTCTGCTATTACACCCCAATCGATAGCTTTCGATGTTCGGTTCACCGTAATCAGCAAATCTGCAATACCCCCTGGATGTATGTAGGCTCGCATTTTAGCCGTTCCTCTGGTTAGAAGCTCCCCTTTTCCTCGTTGAATTCTGATCTGGATTCCCATTCATTAGCCCCGTTTTTTTCTCCCGAGCTCTGTAGATAGAAGCATAATAATTTTGTGTAAATACTTTATTGCACCCCCCATCAACTCGGAATTTTATCCATCCCGTTTACGATACTGTAATTACACGTGTAATCGATTGATCCAGTACTCTGTCAGAGTACGGTAGCGATCTACTGTAGTTACAGTAATCTCCATAGGCTTGAGTTGTGACGAATTCTCTGTGTGAGCTTGATAAAGTTACTTTGAAAGATGGTTGTAGTTGATTTCCGACGAGAAGAGTAATTTATCGATTGAACAGCTTTGGCTTTCGATTCAGGGAAAGTTTCCTGAATTCCACTCCACTCTGCTCCTCTTCATTTCATTACTCGTCTATCTCTTCCCCGCGCCCGGTCAATAGCAGGGGTAAGTTTCGTGTTTTTTCACCCTTCTTTGCGCCTTTGTATCAGGCTTACTCATTCCATGTGATAGCTTGCTCTTCTAATTGATAACTGCCGAATCTTCCCTGTAGGGCATGACGACAAAGAGGGGTCCGCTTGGCAAGAAGACGCTGAAGCAGAAGGCCGCCTGTAGGAAGGCTAGTGTGG
Organism: Pristionchus japonicus; assembly: GCA_900490845.1. NCBI lineage: Eukaryota > Metazoa > Nematoda > Chromadorea > Rhabditida > Neodiplogasteridae > Pristionchus > Pristionchus japonicus. The sequence goes on along the minus strand of LS488987.1, from coordinate 34,650 downwards.
CGTCGGCAGCGGCCGCGCTGGCGAAGCGCAAGGAGGTATTAATACGCATTTGACCCATTCGGTTGCTTGTCTTCCCCAAAATCAGTCAAAAACGACACGATTTCCGCGGAACAGCACTGTCGATTGGACAGTCTGCCTAAACTGTGGTAAACAGAGTGAAGCAAGAGGAGGGGAACGATCGATGGATGGACACGTGCATTGCAGGATTGGGGTGTCGCCCCCGACTACGAGATCACCGTCGACGGCGCCACCGTCGGTCTCCTCTCGGAGGCAACGAAAAGTGAGGTCCACGCCCTCCGCCGCGAATGCGGACTGCCCGCTCCGCGTGTCGGAGAGAAGAAGCGGCAGCTGGCCGATGGCCTCATCGTACGTTGCTTTGCTTGTCCTCTTACGGTACCTGTCACGAGTTCCTCCCCCCTCGTTCTCAATTCTACTCCATTCGTTCCACCTATCCTCACTCTGCTAGATACCTTTCTTGCAACCGAAAATCGCCGCACGAAATTGGAAAGTGCGCCAGCACTCCTCACCTGCGCAAGCATTAGCCTCACCCTACTGCATTCTAGAGCCACGTCGGCAGCGGCCGAGTAATAATAATATATTTATCGCGTTGCGTGTAGAATTACACGAGAGGACGAATTAGTCTATAGAAAAAGATACAACAACGTGATATTACGATGTCGACCTAGCGACAAAGATAAGGTTCGGGGGAGGGGGTATATATTTTTTAAGTAATTGGTCACGATGGAAAAGCTATTGTTGCTGAAAATAGAGTCGTCTATTCTATTCCACAAATTAACTATTCTATTAGACAGGAAGGTGGCATATCTATCAGTTGAAGTGTGAAAGGGGCATAATTTTAATCGGTGGCCTCTAGATGATCCAATACGATGGGAGAAATTAAA
>LS521570.1:493118-505636 GCA_900490845.1 Pristionchus japonicus | reverse complement strand
AACGTTTGGGTTCTTTTGGTCCGGTAGTTTTTGCTCCGGGTGGGTCTGCTTGCGCACTGCTTGTACAAACAGCTCACAAGCAGACCCACCCGGAGGTCTTCTGAAATGAGTTATCTTCGAACCAATGACATAAATGGAAGCTCTGGCATGGATAAGGATGCTCCACAAAAGAAATAATCAAAATATTATTGATTAGTGCAAAACTGCCATTCTTCGATGAAAACAGCGGAAATTAAATAATGATCTGACCTAGCTGACACCCAAACTCTAAAAAGTATACTGTATGCAACATCGTCAAACTTTCACGCTTTCTTTCTTATTTACTCGTTCTATTTTTTCAATTCTCTATCTTTAATGGCTATCTGTACTTCATTGACATTCTTTTAATCGCTACTCTGATTGTATATCGGGTTTCCTAACCTGTTTTATATTCAAAACATTGTTTATAGCTTCTGAAACATGACCTTGAACGATTGGAACGAGTGGTTTGTACATAATTATCAAAAACTAAGGACCATTGAGCAAGGGTAGACATTTACTCGCTATATTTCCACAAGCTATCTCATTTTCGCGAAACGAGCAGGGATTTTACATTTTTCCGATATTCACCAACTTTAACCAAATCGGGTGAGTCTGAAGCGAAAATCGGGTGGGTCCTGCTTTTACAAACAGTGGTGCCCACGTATGATCTTCACTACCGTACCTTGCCGATCTACTCAGTCATCTGGATGAAAACTCAGTCCTCGATCCCCGCAACTACTGTATTACCGTACCTTGCAGATCTGGACGATGAGCGGGGACTGGGCGGCGATCTTCTCGCCCAGCTTGATCGCGGCGGGCACCGTCTCGGCCGCCGGGAACACCTTGGAGACGATTCCCACCTGGAAAGGAAGGGTTACGGTAGTCAAGTTACACTTGTAACCATATTTTGCATAAACATGCTGATAAATTGAATATAGTTATCTTCTTTTTTAGTTTATCGCTCATGTACACATTGCCATAGAGCAATCACGTTTCAATTTGACCCCTCGATGAAGCACAGGAAGGTAGTGAAACACCTTCTCTTTTCCGTCATATGGCGAGTAAACTAACTACCCAAGTAATCGATAATCGTATGCCTACCGAACACATCAATCGATACCACCCTACCTCCTGGGCCTCCTTGGCTCCCATCCTTTCTCCCGTCAGGACCCACTACAATACCCACAAATCGATACTACCGTACCTCCTTCGCCTCCTTGGCTCCCATCCTCTCGCCCGTCAGGCACATCTCCATGGCGACAGACTTGCCGGCGGTGCGCGCCCATCGCTGCGTGCCGCCCGCGCCTGCATCATTATTGATTATTGATTAATTAAAGTTACCCGACAAGGACGAACTTGTGTTTGAATGAGCGGGAAAAGCCGCGACGCACGATCAACAGGCGTCGCGGTCATTGTTTAATTATACTTTATTGTTTTGCTCGCTATTTTGATAATGTTTTATTGTTAGTATTTCTGAGTTGAAACCCCGAAATGGAGTAGCGTGAGCTTTCGTTTACATGCAACCTTGTAATTTATAAAGTGCATTTGAACGTTTCGAAAATGCTCAAGTTTGAACCGCCGCGCTTTTGCCTGGTCCGGAGGCCCGGTTCGGCACTTGGTTCGAGGCTGTTTCTGGGTTAATTATCGATTTTCTGACTTTTCTAATGCGCTAGCAGTACTAAGCCGACTATCCTCTATTTAACAAAAATATAAAAATAATAGGTCAAATTCGTCCTTGTTGGGTAACTTTAAATAATTATTTTTTAAATAATATTGCATTTTCAATAAGTAATATTTTCTTTGCAGGGCATACACATAACTCATCATCGCATCAAACCACGCTGAAAATGTATCACCTTCGTGCAGCAACAACCTGCCCAGAAACTCCATTTTTATTTAGAATTGTTCGAATAAACTATTGCATCAAAAGCGCACCACAAAAAATGCCTATGTTGGGAAGCCTAGACTCACCAAGTGACACATTTGCAGTTTCGCATCCGCCCTAATTCAAAAATCAAAGCTGCTCACCAGGGATGGTTCCAATGTTGTTCTCGGGCTGGCCGAACTGTGCCTTGTCGCCCGCGTAAGTTTTGTTAGCCCATGACTGATCAACTACTACTATACCACCCCAATAACAGGAAACGATTCTGTTCTGACATACATCGACTTCACGATCAGCACATTTTTCAATAGAAACGTCGCTAAATGCCCGGATGGTCACTCAACTCACCAGGGATGGTTCCGATGTTGATCTCTGGCTGGCCGAACTGTGCCTTGTCGCCCGCGTAGATGATGTCGCACATCATCGCCAGCTCGCAGCCGCCGCCTTAATTAGTTAATTAGACTAATTAGTGCATTTAATGAGTATACTGTTCGGGAACACAATAGCTGAATGTAGACTAATTGATCCTTGCGAAACTTGGAGAATTCTTGTCCCAGAGAATCATGATATTTTGAATTCAGGTTCTGCTTGCAATTATTCAGAGGGAATGCTTCCAATAATATACTCTACATTTGTTTCTTCTGAAAACAAAAAAATATTGTTGATTCATACCCAGCGCGAATCCATTCACCGCCGCGATCACGGGCTTGTTGATGTCGGAGATGGCCGTCCACTCCTGAAAAAAAGGTCGTTGATCTGTCCTTCTCTAACCTCCCCTCCCTAAATCGCCGTGAATTTTCATTTCGAGAGTGCGGATGGAAATTTTGATTTCGTGGAGTGGGATTTGAGGAAATGAACCATTTGCATATTTTTATAGCCTAACGAACCTGCGAACGATCGCCGCAACAGAAGCTACAGCGCATTCATTGATCGTCTAGAACACAAAAGAGCAGAGTGGAACCACCACTGTTTGCTTCTCAAAAATCTTTTAAGCCAAACTTGAAAGGGAATTTAACAATTCTAGGGAGTATCAATCCCAAACCTCGAGGAATCGGCCTCCGAACGTCTCGTGGAACGGGCGGTTGATCATCTCCTTGATGTCGGCGCCGGCTAAAATTTATCATATTTATCATTCAAATCATAAACAACACTATGTTTGTTAGTTCATCTCCAGTTTCTACGGGAAGATTTCCTAGCTATTCTAAGTTTCAAACTCAGTTCCTCACCAGCGAATGCCTTCTCCGATCCAGTCAGAACGATGGCGCCGACGGACTTGTCGCTGTCGAGTTGGATCAGCACGTCGCGGAGCTACAAAAATAAGTTTTGTTGATTTAAATGAGCAGATTTGGAAGATTTTGTTGATTCTAGTTCGAAAGAAAGCCCATTGTCCACTTTGTAATGTCTTTTTTTGCAAGGAAATACTCCATCGCCGGTGAAACAAAACTAAATATTGTGTTTCAGTGAGAGATCCTTATCAACGCCTCGCTCGCCGTTCTTAGCGATATTGGAAAGTGATAAACTCGTTTCTCTCTTGCGACACAGGTAAACAGACAGATAGCACCAAGGCCGCGAAGAAAACATGCAATGATAGAGTGAAATATGCTCAACTGATGCGATATTTCAGAAGACGAGAAGCTTAATATTAGTTGTTTTAGAGAGACTAAAAATAAACAAACAGGCAAACCTCATTCATGAGCTGCCCGCAGAGTGCGTTGAGGGCCTTGGGACGATTGAGAGTGACCAGAGCGACATTCTTCTTCTCTCCAACGAGCTCGAACTTGATCATCTCAGGAGCTAGAACGATGAACTTGCGAAGAAAACAAGACTGCATCCACTTACCAGCAGCGAAATTGCGCAGGGAGGCGCGAGAAACGGCCCTGACGGGGCCGGCCAGAGACGCGAGCTTGAACATCGTTCTGAAATATGAATGTAAGCATTGAAATCGATGAAGTAGCTCAAACAACGGCAGTAAACTAGCAGCGAGTACAATTGAACAACACGATTGCAGAGCCAGGAGGTGCGCCGGTAAGAAGTTGAGAGAGGCTCACATGAACAGCAGAAAAAAATCGGTAGGCGCACGCCTGATTTTGCAGCACTTTTGTTTTTAGCAATTCTACAACTTTTCTGGCTTCTATGATTCATTTTTGTTGATAATATTAAGAAACAGGGGTGCTCTACTCAAAATACGAGCAAAATGATGACCCGAATTTTGCAATCACAAGTTTTCCCCGCAGAATATTTCCTAGATTTAGCGCGATGACAAATGCGGCAATTCAAACCACCCGATCACTTGTCATCATCTCCGCCGTTCGCTCGGCTCTGATTTCCTTGATTTCTGCTTGATTTTGGTCGTTTTTCGTGATATTTAAGTCATAATAACGATAAACCTGGTCAGATGGTGAACATCAACGTCAAGTGGGGCAAGGAGAAGCTGTCCGTGGACGTGGACACCGCAGAGTCGCCGCTCGTCTTCAAGTCGCAGCTGTTCGCCCTGACCGGCGTCGCGCCCGACCGCCAGAAGGTCGTCATCAAGGTGAGAAACCAGAATCTTGCTAGAACCTTCCCGTTGTTGCTCGCTTTCCCTGACTTCCACGTCTTTTCGGCTGAGTTGGAGCGCGCAACGTGGAACAGATCTGTTGCGAGCAAAATCGCTTGCCCTCCAACCGATTATGACGAGACTCTCGCTTGGCATTATGTTTTACACAAGCCATGTTCTCGTTCCTCATCATTCCAATCACTTTCGAACCATTTCTTAAACTTGCGTCAAGGAAGATTGACCTGTCTCCGATGGCAAAGGTTGTTTGCGAGCTTTGTTATTATTTTGTTATTGAAAGATTTATTTATTTTTGTTAATTATTACACTAATTAAAGGGTCGCACGCTCGGGGATGATTCGTGGACGGGCATCGCGCTCTCCGAGGGCATGCTGTGCATGATGATGGGCAGCGCTGCCGAGATCCCGCAGGCGCCCGCCCACTCTACGAGCGAGGACTGTCAGTTGCCGTTTCTCTGTTTTTGAATATTCTTTTACATTTCTTCTGCTTCTTCTTTTATTCTGATCATAGTGGATGATTTCTTGGTAGTTTCGAATTATGATGAAACAGAAGGTAATACGCTATTAATTGAATACTTTTAGCGATGGACACCTCCGAGGAGAAGCCGGCCAAGCTGCCGCCCGGCCTGCGCAACCTCGGCAACACCTGCTACATGAACTCCGTGCTGCAGAGCTTCCGCGTGCGTTTTAATTTTTTTTTGTTCCTAGCTGATTATCAGCATTGAATCGATCTACTAATTTTACTCTATGTGCGAAGCACAAAACGTTTCACATTCCGATTTTACGTTCTTACAGTCGCTCGACGTGATCCGCGACGCGGTGGCGAAGTACCAGCCGCCCGCGAACGCGACCGGCCCCGCGACGCGCGTGACGCAGTCGGTCAAGAAGTGAGGTTTACAAGAGAATTATCGTTTATATAAGTAGGATGCGACATGAATGCGTAATGATGATTGTTTTACCGACAATCGTGTGGGACTATCGTCATCGTTAGATCTTCCTGACTAATGAGGACTAGGTGCAGAGCGAGGCAGTCAGGATGAATAGTTTTTTTTCTTTGAAGGAAGATACGGAGTACACATCGTTCTTGATGCATTTCTCATATTACGTAATAACAATGAAACGCAGTTCAACCACTTCGAAATTGTCTGAATCTCGCCAATTTCCAGCACGTTCAACGAGCTGGCTGTTCCCGCGCGCGGCAACACGAGCGACGACGCCGTCCTCCCGATGGGCATGATGACGGTACGGTGGTTAATTAATCGATAACTTAAGCTCAATATAATTTTTTTAAAACTAGTTGTATTTTTTCAACGAACTCAACTGGAATTGTTGATATCAAGATTAATCGATGATATGATGGCGGTGAAGCGGGGAATGTGTGGCTGGGTTGTTCAACGATTGGATAATTTTTTTTAACCTCGAGTTCAACGGTGGATTAATTTCCCAATGATTCTCGCTTGTAATTTGTAGAGCGCAGTGGAAATCTCATGGGTGTATATTTCCTCCCAACTCTCCCAATTCCGTTGCTCCCATTGCAGACACTGCACGCGGTGATGCCTCAGTTCGCCACCCGCTCGCCCCAGGGAATGCTGCAGCAGCAGGTATTGTTGCTGTTGTTGTTGTTGTTATTGTTGCTGTTGTTATTATTTAACTAATCACCCAGGACGCGAACGAGTGCTTCACGGAGGTGCAGCGCCTGCTGCTCGACGGGCTCAAGCCGGCCGAGGTGAGGGCATTAATTTTGGTTTATTTTATTTGTTTGAGTGGCATCATTCTCAAACGCTGGCTTGCTGATTTTGGATGCGTGTGAAACGGGGACCATGCTAGGGTGATTTTTGTTTGAGCCGAACATAGCGATGATTACTGCCAAATAAAATTCTATCATTTTGTGATGCCTGTGAAACGGAGACTCTATTTGCTTTTCCATGTGGAACTATATTTTTTTTATTGACCGGGGATCCAAGCGACGATCATTTTCGTATGCAATTCCGGCACTTTGTAATGCCTCCGAAACTGCGAACTCACTTATTGTTAGTTGTCTTCCCCACAAAATTTGAATCCGCTCCTAGAATCTTCTGGTTTGAAATTTTGGCTCCGTTGCATTCATGCAAGGTTCAAAGAAGCTTGCACGCTTTCCCTCCTTCCTGTTCGCGGTTTCTCAATGTCATCAAATAATCCATCCTCTCTCTGCAGGGCGCGACGAAGACGTCGGACTTCTTCCGCGGCTCGTACGCCGTCACGCTCAAGAACGCCGAGAGCGAGGAGGAGCCGGAGATGAAGAGCACCGAGGACTTCTACCAGGTATCGCGTCCTAGATGCGCCGGGTTAGAGAAAGTGTGGCGGAAAAGGGTGGGGAGGAGGGAGTCAGGATTGGCTGGATTTTAAAATATCGCAGACTCAACATTACCACGTTACTTCCGCCCGGCGATTCCGGGTTGGAGGGGCGATGGATATTGGCAATCCTTTCGCACATTTGATCTTTCCTGTGTTCCTACTTGTGCAAAAAATAATTGTGACGCTTTTTGTTCTTTCTGCGCTTGGTGATAACACGCACCTTGATTGATAGTTAGCAGAGTTCCTTCTCTTGCCATAATCGTAGCGTGATCAAGGCTTGATCGAAAATAATTTACTCCTGCAACTTTCTCTATAGTGGCAAGCCTTCTTATTTGATTACTGATTTAAATGATAATTATATTAATTAACCACTCAGTAATTAACTAATTACCCCCTCTAATTGCAGCTCTCGTGCTTCCTGTCGCAGGACGTGAAGTACATCCAGACGGGCATCAAGGAGAAGCTGACGGAGGAGATCGAGAAGAACTCGCCCGTCCTGGGAAGGGACTGCAAGTACTCGAAGAAGGTACGGTAGGGGAGGGGGGAGGTGATCGAGGACCGACTAAAAATTGGGGTACGGTAGAGGAGGGGATAGAGGACTGGTTTTATTGGGGTACGGTAAATAGGGGATCGAGGACTGACGGATTACGCTATCCACATTTACAGGCGCTTATCGATCGCCTGCCCGCCTACCTGTCCATCCAGATGGTCCGATTCTTCTTCAAGCAGAGTGCTGCGGTAAGGTTTATTGATTGATTTATTGTGACTTAAACCATTTTCCTTGAAAGAAAATTTGCGCCAAACTCAAGTGAGTATTGCGGTTTCGGCTGTGTTACTAGATCAGGCGGTATCGGACTCGTCAGTGCCTCATAGACCTTGGCGTGAAAATAAAAATATTTTTGGCTAGCAGTTGTCTGGATTCAGCGGTTGTACTTGTTCTTGTGCGATTGGCTATTTTGATAGTCGCTGTCTTTCCGACGGAAAATTCCAAAAAAAAATTTTCGGACCAGTCGAATTCTGATGCCACCGGCGGTATTAGTGAGTGCACACTCTACCACTTCAATTCGCTCTTGGCACGGGTTTCGAAGAAGAAAAAATGCCCTAGATATTGCCAGCGGATATTCATGTGACACTTTCATCTGATATTCGTAAGCTATTAGTCAGCTCAATTTTCCGCAGTTCGATCTCATTCCGATTCTGATTGCCCTCTGCAGGTGAACGCGAAGATCCTGAAGGACGTGAAGTTCCCGATGACGCTCGACCTGTTCGACATGTGCACGCCCGCGCTGCAGGAGAAGCTCAGAGGCAACAGGGACGCCTTCAAGGTACGGTAGATTGATCGAGAACTGCTTGGGTTCGGTAGCTTAGGGAGGGACACGGTAGCCCGCGCTGCAGGAGAAGCTCAGATGCAACAGGGACGCCTTCAAGGTACGGTAGATCGATTGATAACTGACTGGGTTCGGTAGCTGGGTGAAGGAATACGGTAGCGAGCGATGCAGGAGAAGCTCAGAGGCAACAGGGACGCCTTCAAGGTATACGGTAGATCGATCTAGAATTGACTGGGTACGGTAGCCGAGTGCGATCGCGAAGTGATGGAGGATGGTGTGAGGGGTACGGTAGCTGACTGGGAGAATGTGCACGCCCGCGCTGCAGGAGAAGCTCAGAGGCAACAGGGACGCCTTCAAGGTACGGTAGATTGATCGAGAACTGACTGGGTACGGTAGCTGGGCTGTGGGGCACGGTAGCGAGCGATGCAGGAGAAGCTCAGAGGCAACAGGGACGCGTTCAAGGTGAGAAAAGAGTACGGTAGTTGGAGGCGATCGAGAACTGACTTTAGACCTGAAAACTGAGAAAACTTTCGAAAATATGTTTTTTAAAGCGGCGATCCGAATCCAATCATAGGAATAAGAAATGCATGATTTCATGTTGGGGAGGTGGCGGTAATATGGTGGTATGCTGAAGTTGTTGGGATTTTTTTGCTCACAATACCGAGTCTACGTAACCAACTATTCCAAGCAAGCTTTGCTTATCTCCTAGCAATGCGACGAGAATCTCGCGGTTGCTGAAAGTTTTTTCTGCGTGATTTACAATAATCATGTTTCAGGCAATGGAGGACGCGAAGATCGAGAAGATGCGCCAGGCGAAGATCGAGGGCAAGGACGTCAAGGTATTGATCTTTGATCTCTGGTCTTTGATCTTTGTGTTTTGATCTATGGAGTTTGATCTTTGATCTCTGAAGTTTTATCCTTGATCTCTGATCTCTTGTCTTGATAGCATAAGGCTAATTATTCTCATTGGCAGAAGGCGGAGATCGAGGAGATCGAGAAGGAGGAGAACCTCATCCCCTTCTCCTTCGAGGACGACCCCGGCAGCAACTGCCACGGCTTCTACGACCTGCAGGTGAGGAGAAGAAGGGGGTTGCACTCTAGACGCGCCGGGGTATAGAATGAGCTAGATCCGAGCCAAGGTAACGTGGCGTGTTAGCAGCAGGTGCGAAACCGGGAGAAGTTCATTAAAAAATTACAAAGAGGATTGGTGACGCTGAGTTTGATGACATAGTGAGTGTTACGGAATATTCAATGCTCGATTGGCTTTTTTTCGTCAATAATTCTCTTCACAGTTTGTAGGCAAATTCATGGCGCAGGGTTTGCGGAAATAAATATTTTGCCTGAATATTCAATGCACACTTGATTAATGTTCGATAATTATTCGATTAACAATCATCCGCTAATTCCCAGGCCGTGATCACGCACAAGGGCCGCTCGTCCGACTCGGGCCACTACGTCGCGTGGGTGCGTCTGAAGGGCGACCAGTGGGCGATGTGCGACGACGACGAGGTCCATCCGGTCAACAGCGAGCAGGTACGGTATCGATTAGTCAGTTTGTGATCGGGGGAGGGTACGGTAGAGATTGGTTACTGTATGATAACGTCTTTGATCGATTACTCTGCAGATCCTGAAGCTGTCGGGCGGCGGTGACTGGCACTGCGCCTACGTGCTCGTGTACGGACCCAGAAAGGCGTACAAGGTATACGGTAGTTATCGATTGATTGATTCACTAGTGATTTTATATTTTTTGTATCAATCGTGCAAATAGAGTACACTGAAACTGAACTGTGAAAATGGTTTTGAAGTAACGGTGGAGAACAGTTCCCCTAGGTTGAAGCAATCAATAAGTTACTGTTTCCCTCGCAGGTGGACGCGCCCGTGCAGAGTGCGGCGGTGCAGGACGAGAACCTCGCGTCGACTACGGTAGCCATGGAGTGAATCGATCGATCGATCGCCTACGGTAGACCATCCCAATCGCCAACTGATTTCATTATTCGTACCTCTGTCACCACCAGTTACTCCTTCTTTGTCTCTTGCTCTTTTGCACATCACTTCTCTGAAAACGCTGTAATCTACTCTGATTCGTAATATTATATTTATTTGTAAAATATAAGATTATTCTGATTGTGCTACGATGTTGATTCACCTCCCAACCCGGCCTCGTCCAATGCGGATAAATTGATATTTATTCAGAAAGAATTGTTGAAAAGTGCACAGAATACCCGTTTGAACGGAAATTTATACCTGAAGAACCATAGAATTGACTTACGAACAGCTCGGCGATTTGGTGATCCTTGGTGGGTTTGAGAATGGATCGGCCTTTTCCCTAATGCTGCTCCTCTGTCGTAGACTACAAAAATGTTCGGTTGCTTACAATTGTTAGTCAGTCATCGCGTATCTGAAAAAAAGTGCGCATGTTATCTAATTGCCGGTTATGTCCGGGTTCCGTAGTGGTATCGTGAATGACTTCGCTGTTCGTTTTCAATGATGTGTTCCTCGTCTGTAAACCCGAACCATTATCACCTGGCAACACAAGCTCGACATCTATTAACCAATCAATATTTCTACAGTATGACGTCGGAAGTCGTGGCGGGAGGCGACGTCGGCGACGAGATGACTGGCTGGTGGAACAACGCGGAGAAACGGTGGTGGCATCCACTCGCGATCAAGCTGTTGAGTAGAGGACCCATGCCCAAGTGAGTACTGTAGGATGGGATACGGTAGGCCGAAAGGGTAGAATGGCTGGAGGTAGTGTAGATTTTTATAGGGCGGTAAAAGTGGAAACACACGCCAAAATTTGCTAAAATTGTCAGTATAAAACTTGGCGTGTTGGGGATCCAGAGTGGCTATGTAGTTGATGTGACGCCTCTTTCATAATTCTTCTTCGGTCGGCTTACCACTCATAATACCAATTGTTGAACTCACAATGTGATAACATTAGCCGATATTTCTAATACGGAATGGAGTACTGTAACTTCTGTGATTATCGATTGATTGCAGACACATCGCGTTCGTGATGGACGGCAACCGGCGGTACGCGCGCTCCAATGCGCTCGGGAGCGTCGTGCGGGGTCATGAGTGCGGCTTCAAACAGCTGACTAAGGTAATCTTTGATCTTTGATCTTTGATCTTTATCACCTTCGAGAGGTAATGAATCGAATGACAGATGGATTTAGCGTAAACCAGTGAAATTACTCAGCGTGCTTTCCTAGTGGATGTGATGGGTTCGTACAATTGACGAAATAGCATTGTACTGTTGTGATGACTGCGTATTGAAACTTCGGACTGACCATAAAATGTAAAATCGCTGGTATTTATTTAGTATTTTTTTATAGTTTGAAAGATGCACTCAATATCAAACACGTAGCTGTTATGAACTGCTAATGAAACACGGGTTTGCCATGAAATAAGCATATTTTAAACAGTTCCTGAGTGGTTCTGTTCATTATTTTGATGTTTTGATGAGGTTTACATTGATCAATTAATGAATAACCATATTACAGATCCTCGAATGGTGCTCGGAGCTGTCGGTCGAGGAGGTCACGGTGTACGCATTCTCGATTGAGAACTTCAAGAGGAGCGAGGAGGAGGTGGGTTAATTATGCTAATTGATTTGTTAATTTGTTAGTTTAATATAAATAATTTAAATAGAGGAAAAATGGCAGCGCAGGTGTAATGAATTTTTTTATAAGTTATTTTGGGATATCTCATCATCGAGTAATTGCATCCCGTCAGTTTTCTATGATCTACTACTGTCGCTCTGGCGCGAATCCGCGATGCGGAGTTTGGAAGTATCAAAAATACAATACAGTGGATATTTTTTTTTATTTCGAGCAAAACATCGGAAAATTGAATAACGTCAGTCCTCACAGAGCTAGTACATTTGTCGAGGCAGGGATATTGCGGGTTGACTTTGATTTTTCTTCATTGTGTACATTTGAGCAAAGAATGAGTGATTCATTGCGGTAGTCAAGGATCTAGTACTTTCGCCAATACACACATAGTCCGGGTTCAATTCGAACTTTGAAATATTGAAATAATCAAAATCGGCTGCAGGTGAGCGGCCTGATGCGGCTGGCCGAGGACAAGTTCCGGCTGCTGCTCAAGGAGAGGTGAGTGTGGAGAGAGACTAGTTGATCTATACTGGAGGAGGGAGTAGTGGAGTGGGGTCTCTCTATTGATTGAAAAACGGGGAATGTATGAGCAACTTTCTGAGTCAGTGGAACTAGTTGGCTGGGACCCTTGGCACTAGGGAAAAATCGAATTCTTCCAAAATGTGTCGGCTGGTAGTACTCCTCGAGCGTAGTTCAGCACTAGCTGATTTAGTGTTCTGGTTGGCTCTCCGCCGAATTGTGAAGTATGTTTCAGTGAAACATAACCCAGCCGACTTTGCCATTTCG
>LS521570.1:462249-472525 GCA_900490845.1 Pristionchus japonicus | reverse complement strand
GTGTTTAGCGCATAATACGGAACATTAAATTCGATAGTGCATTATTGATTATTTGTAAATTCTCAATCTTCGCAGGGAGTGTTACTAGAGCTCATAGGAAACGACTAAGCACATTAGCTAAGGTCTGAGTGCCCTCAATCAATAGCTGAAATTCTACAGGGTGGAATAATAAGCGGAACGGTTTATTCTTTTGCGATAACCGCGTAGCTTTCAAAGTTCGCACCTTCAGTTACCCCAACGAAATATTTGTGTTTCACACTTATTTTATCAAGGGCGCAAAGCTACGACAACAGTGCGTCTTCTCAACTGATACAAGAAAAACAAAAATCAACAGAATCCCCCGTAAGTAATTCGTGCTTCACAATACTATTATCACAAGTCCACAGTGAGAGCACGCAATATTCCTCCTCCGTGATCCTCTAATTGCAAAAAAAAACAGCATAGCCTCCTTTGCGCTCACCTTCCTAACACCTGATCCGGATGGAATTTCGCGTTTCACGCTTTCCTAATATCAAGCCTCCGCAGACACAACCCAATCACGTTTCTATTCACAGTCTACCCCATCACAGTTTCACCACACGCAGCTAACTACCACACACCTAACTAACTAACTAACTAACACTCACCTTCCTCACAGTCAGCGCGGGCAGCCCTCCAGCGACTTGATCAGCAATGGAAATTCGCTCTCCTAATTTAACGACTTTTGTCAGAAACAACAATGAATAGCTGATTTGCATGCTCACAAAACATTTAAAATTGTGAATTAGCATTATACTTACCTTCCTAACAGTCAGTGCGGGCAGCCCTCCTGCAACCTGATCCGCAATGGAGATCTTCGGCGTGAGCACCAGCGTGTTCGACGTCTCCGTTTCCTGTGATATCTCTCTTGTTTAAATCGCTCCGAGGACGGACTGTTCTCACTCGCAAAAGATACGAAAGTGCCAGGATTGTTCACTTGCGATTCTAGGTTTCGCAATCAGGCTATCAATGTTTGAGAGTTATTTTGACAATTTATTTGACTCTGGGGAAAATCAAATATTCAAAAAAAATCGTAGCAACGGATGCTGGGTTTCACAAACTGCTTATCAATGAGTGGCTGAACATGAAATGATGCAGCGTTCAAATTCGTTGGCAACGCAAGAACATCCAAAGAGAGCCCATGTTCAGTCTCTCACATCCTACCGTACTCCTAATGCATCCCACTGAACACATTTACCGAGCCGTGCCCCAACACTACTACAGCACTCTTCCCTACCGTACCTGGACACCATATGTGCGCGTCGAGGTGCACAGAACAGCGTTATCGTCCGCCTCGCCGCGGAACGCGAAGCTGAGAGAGATTACGGTATTTATTACGGTTACGGTAGGCTTGTTTCATGCAACTCGAGCTTAAATCCGCACTCCGGTTCTGCGTTTTACAATCAGCCTATCAATGATTGCTGAGGAACTCGAGTACTAGTTTGGCAGGAACCTCGCTCAATAAAAGTATCCCCCATTTATTTACCGTACCTCTCGCCCCTGTCGAACGCCTCGAGCAGGTCCTTGGGCATCTCAATCAGTCGGTACTCCTTCGCGGGGAAGGGAGAGACGAATTGAAATTGCTGAATCTCGCCCTGAAATACGTGTGTTTCAGGAGTTCGAAAAAGAGGAGAAGCATTACATAACAACAATCATTGTAATATTTGGGATTCACACTCATCATTGATGGTACATACCCTTCATTGAAATGTCGCGTATGAGTGAGTAAGTGAGATACAGAAGAAGATAATCACTGTTTAGAGGTTTCGAATTTCGAACAAACCAAGTATTTTTCTCATTTATTGTTAGTCAATCAACTCACTTTGATATTCTCAAACTCCTTGACGAGTTTGAAGTAGTCGACGACATTCTCGAGGTTGTCCTTAAATTAATCTAGTTATTCGCTAAATAAAACAAAATTTGTTTCGATAAACCACTCAAATTTTTTGCGAGCGCATTTTACGCGATTGTTAGTGAAGTAAGTCAATCAAACAATGAATTTGAGTTTCAGACGCAGCATGAAAGTGAATGGAAGCAATTCAAACATGCGCACCTTCAGCTCGCCGATGATGTCCACGCCCACGTCCGTGTTGCTGTGCTCGAACTGGAAAGGATATTTGGAAGTTTGATGTCTTCATTTAAGGATTGATCTGGATCTTGAGTCCTATTAGTCCTAGCCAGGCTAATTGCAAGTAACATTAGCACTAGCGTTGCACCAAGAAAAGAGAAACCTTAGACATTGCTGTGCTCGAACTGGAACGGGATTGTATCGAATCGGATTACGGTACGGATACGATTATGAGTGGCCGTTCATTCGAGAACAGAATGAGGAGGTTATTCTCGAATAAAATTCATTCTCGACTAATCTGAGAATGTTATTCGAGAATGAGAATAATTCGATCTAACAACACTAGTCTCGAAAGGGATTGCATCAGATTCTGGTTCTTGCTCTTATTGGTCACTGTGCTTTGAAACATTGTTAGGAGCGGAGCAAGCATAATAAACAGATTGATCGAGCTATTAACTTCAGCCCAAACTGGGATGAATTGTATTAAGAGAAGATGGTGAAGCTGATTTTCAGAAATAGTATTAGGGAAGTAGATATCGGTCTGAAGCGCTAATGAGTTCATGTGATTGAATATTGATCACTAGCGTTGAACAACTATGACATGTGCTAGTTCTGGGCGAATATTCGCGTTCTACCTTTCGACTGGCGACGGAGAGGAAATCAGTCTGCTCCTTCCGCTTCTTCTGATTGGTGGGAATGGGCGTCGTCGTAGGACGCTTGGCAGGCACGGTCGGGGGCTTGCTCCTCTTCACAAACGAGTCCATACTGCTTGAAATAAACTGATTAGTGGAAAACTACAATAATTAGAGAGAAAACAATGAAGCAATTCAAAAACCGAAAAATCCCGCTCTGAATCGTCAGTTCTTGATAGCATTCAAAAGTTACGGTAGAGAAGGAGACGTGCAAAGCAATTCTCGCTTACGCAATTCAAAATCTGCTGACGCCGTCTATTCTTGCTGGGCGAATTCGCATGATTCAGTTCGCAGGTCTTTTCCTTGCACTACTGCGTCATGTGGTTTCGTTTTGTGATGTCACTAGTGCTAGATGCGTTGGCCTATCCTATTTCACGTCCGTTGTTTCGATTCATTTCGGTTTTGGTGGTGAAACTTCGATAAATTGGACTGCCATCTGCTTTCCTGATCCTGAATTCTTGCAGTATGACCATATCGGAAGATCCGGCAATCGCTCCGGTATCGCCAGTGGATACCAATGAAGTCGTCTCCAATGGAGGTGACGAACCTGCTGGCAAGCAAGTCTTCTCGGAGGGTCCCTGCGCTCACCAAGCGAAGAAGAAGCTCATCGATAACAAGGTTTGCGTTAGTATTTCTTTCGGCAACCTTAGATTTATGTTTTTCTTAAGTTAAGCTAAGTTAATTGCTTGAAATAACTCATTCCCACCTTCCAGAAAGTCCGAGATGCGCTCAAAAAAGAGAAGAGCTCGAAGAAGATCGCGTGTGTTGAATGCTCGAGGACGAAGAGCGATTCGGCTGCTACGGCCATTGTTGAGGTTAGTTGGCTAATCTTGATACTGGATTTTCATTGGGAACATCCCTATTCGTTTTTGCATTAGATTGGTTCAGTTTCAAACAGGTTCTAGCGCGAGAACTTCGTCGTAGTACTGGTTTGACTGTTCCTGTTCTCTTGTCAGTTGATGAACTAGACAAGTTGAAATGCATCTGAAAATGAATAACCTAGATACCGTACCCTTCCAGTCTGCTCCCACCTCGGTGTGCCTGACCTGCGGGTATCGACTGTGCGAGCCACACGCCATCGCCCATTCGAAGGCGCCCAGATCCGGGGATGACCACCCCTTCTACTATAATGAGGACGAAAAGAGTGTCAGGTATGGTAGTCTGGATTTCGGTATTACGATTGTATTTTATAGATACGGTAGGCTTACGGCAAAAGACAATAGTTACTGTATTTGCTGGAAAAGTCGAAATGTTTAGTCATTGCCTGTGTTTATACTCACTGCAAAGTTACTCATTCGAGTAATTCGTCCTTTTGAAACCCGCGCGCTCCTTTTTTCTAGTGGTCATTAAAGCGATGACCTCGCAAAGCACACTGTCCACTACAGGAAACGGTGACGTCATGTATCGCCCCATTCATTGAGCTCCTCTCCTTTTCGTATATGTTTCACGATCAGAGTGAGCGAGAGAGTATGGTGAATGGAGAGAGCTGGCATTCCTCTGCCGCTGATAAGCAACAATCCCTCTTGCTTACGAACCGAAAGATCGTGCGCTTTTTCGCTTTTCTCCATTTTTGCCGATCTCAGCGCGCTGAGCGATAGTGATTTGAAGCCAATTGATTATTGATTAGGCTATTTAATTTATATATATATTTTTTTAATTAATTAACTATTAACCCAATTAAGATGCTTCGCGTGTGAGGTGATCGTGGACATCGAACAAGCGCAATCGATAAAGATGCTCCTGAACGAGCTGAAGTCGCTCTGGAAGATGAAGGAGGGCAAGGGCAAAGAGGAAAAGACGGGAGGTTAGAAATATTTTAATTCTACCTAATTATGGAGTGAAAAATGTCCTAGTTTGTGGCATGATCTCGATTCAAAACAATTTTTTTCGATTCGATTGTAAACTAGACCTAAGCCAACTATGGTTTGCACATTTTTGATCATTTTTTTGGTGAGTATTGATCGCTCTTTTACGCTGGTCAGTTGCGCAACAACGCGATGAATCAGCTTCCAAAGTGGGTGGAATGAGAAAAATGACGATGTTGCAATTTTCAAATTTCTTTGCACCTTTTGTCTCGATAAAAAAATAATATTTAAATAATTATTGTTTTTACTGCAGATAAAGCGGCAGCAGCTGACGAGAAGCCGCAGGTGCTGGACAGGCCGGAGCCCAAGGCGGAGTGAGTCCGTTTAAATTAAGGTTTTTTTAAAAGAAGTTTTGATCTGTTCGAAAGGATGCGCACATTAGAATCGCCGAAATTTACACGATTCATAACGACAGTGAAACAGCAGAGCAGGGTCGGACTTTCAAATCTTCCCTGTACTCAATATTTTGATCGAATCGTTCTCGTTGTTCATATTGCGTTATGCCAATTTATTAATGGGTTATAGTAGCGACGAAACTGCAATCGGATTTTTCTCCAATGAAGCAAAACGTAGAGGAACGATTTCCAAAATAGGGAAAAAACGAGTCTGACTCGATATCGATAGCAAACACAATGCACGCGGGGCGCTTATCGAAGAGCAGAACGATAATAAACGTGCCTTTATCACCTCCTTCCTTGGTTTCTTTCTTTGCTTTCTTCCTCCGTATCTCTCTGACTCTCTCAATTTCCCCTGCTCTCTCGCCCGTCTGATAGGCGAGAGAGCAGGAGGAGTGGAGAGGGGTGAGAGGCATGCCCTTCCACGCCTGGTCGATTGACGCTTCGACGTGCAGCTAAGATAGTCGTCCTCATCGATGTTGTTATGAGGAAAGTGCGCAGATACTTCAGAGCAGTAGTCCGGCTTTCGTCGAGGTTAAGCACTTTATATTTATTCTTGTTTTTTCCGCGGCGAATGTGTAGAGATCAGTTAAAATAGAGTTGTGGTTTATCGAGGTTCGAGATCGTGGCTACTTGGCTGTTTTTAGTCGCGATGAGCTTGTAAGGTTGTGGAAATGGTTGCTCCGCAATCTTCCTCTTCCATGTCTGCTTCGAAAAAAATAATCTTGAAACCTCGCGATTTCGCGACACAATTGATAGATATGTCTGATGATATGCGCAGCACTACAATACAGCATGTAGTCGTCGCGAAAAAAATTTGTTCAATTGAATCTGTTGTTCATGTTATTGGGATTCCTTCATTACCATCTTTTTTCCATTCCCCTCCCCATTCCTGCTTTCTTACTCACCCACGGGCGGTCGACTGTCGCGCGAGTCGCCCCCGCTCGCCTCATGTGCATTAGCAGTGGATTCAAACGGTATAGTGGGGTACGGTAGCATCCTTATGGTACGGTAGACTTGGTTACAGTATACCTATTGTGGTGCTGGCGTACGATAATCTATGTGACCATTCTCAAGGTTATCTAGGAGTACGGAAGTCTATAAAGTTACTGTGTGTTTATGGCATGCCATGAATCAATCTATCGATAATCCTACCGTAACCCCATTTTTTCGTTGCAGGAAGAAGTCACAGATGACGCACTCGAGCCTGAACGGGACGAGCTCGGAGGAGGGAGGAGGCAAGAGGAACGGGCTCAAGAGCCGAAAGGAGGACAGTGAGGGTGAGTACGGTAGTGGAGGGATACGGTAGAGTGGGAGATCGATAACCGATAGAAATGAGTGCAAGAGGGCGTTGCTTCCCAGTCACGTTTCAAAGTTGGTTTGCGTTTTACAGTCGCTTCAAGTGTCGGTTGGCCACGATTTCTTTAATTTGACGAGAGAATCAGCGTTAAAACAAAAATATTTAATCTGACAAGAAAATTGATGGCGGGAGATTCAAATGTGAATTATAAATTTAAAATATTTCAGGACCGCAGCCACAGCCACCGAGCAGCAGCTGCAGCGAGAGCAACGGGTACGCCAATGGGTATGTTGTAGCATCCTTGAAACATGTTTGCGCCGGGTCATGACTTAAAATCAGTGTACCCTTGCTCATTTAGCCCAAAAACTTTAGTTTTCGAAAGGACGATCCATTTCAATAATATTGAATGCCCTCCTTCATCCTTAACTTTGACCATCCGCAGATACGCGAATGGGACGGGCGGCGGCGAGCGGCCGAAGAACGGCCTGGGCCTGGTGGAGAGGAGCACCGCCATTCCGGCCAAGGTGCGTTTCAAGACCAGTTTGTGAGCGAAAATCCTGGTGATTTTTGCGTTTCATTGGCTCTACTAGGGGCTCGCTGTTCTGACATTGAGGATTGTGATTCGCCTCCTCTTCGTTTAGAAAAAGCTGTATTCATGATGATTTTCTTCCCAGGGCCTGCCCAACCTCGGGAACACGTGCTTCTTCAACAGCGTGATGCAGTGCATGCTGCACACCCACGAGCTGGCCTTCTACCTGGAGAGGTACGGTAGGGAGGGTAGTACGGTATCGATCAATATGGATTACGGTATAGATTAGTAGAGGAGGGGTACGGTTACGTGTTGGATTGATGGGAACGAGGTGATGCAGCGTGCGAGCTGGCCTTCTACTTTCTATGAGTACGGTATCGATAGAAGAGGTTACGGTATTGTATAATATCGATTTCCACCAGATTCGGTCGCGTCTCCCGGCTCAACTTCCTGCGCCCGCCCAAGCCGATCGTTGTCAACGACGAGAAGGTGGAGATCGAGGTGAGAGATGGATACCGTAGAGTGAAGAAGAGGTACGGTAGGGCGACTGATTGAGCTGTGAGAAATGTTGTTGATGAGGCAAAACTACACGAATTGTTTCGCTCCGAAACTGGTCCTTATAAAATTCTGAAGAACCGCGAAAGGGACTAGTGAAACTTTTTTTTAAAAATCCGCTTCATGCGCTCTCTCTGAAGACTTGATCTGGTTGTTATTTTAATCGATGGACATTATTAACCTGTTAATTGCGTGGAAATATTCGATTGCATCGCAGGACGCGACGCTGGCGATCCGCGACGCGCCGACGCCGCTGAACGACGCGCTGCGCACATTCGTGCTCGAGTTCAGGGCGGGAAGGTCGCCGCCGCCCTCGCCCCTGTTCAATGCGGTGAGAAAGAAACAAATACTCGACTTTGTGTGCTTTCCCCCATCAGTCAGGTAGTTTGCCATGTTTTGAAGAGCAGTAGTGCGGTTATCGTCGATTGCTAAATGTGGAATGTAAAGAACTTTCGGGGAAGCACAGAGGTGATGGGATGCGCAGAGGTTTCTGAACTTGTATAAATAGTTTTTGACCGTTCGATACCGGAAGTGGAATTACGAATCTCCGTCGCTGGGTTTTAATGAAATAACCGCAAAGCATGGATGCGATGGGTGTCGTGAACATTTTTGCTCGATTAGAACATTGTTTCCCGAAATTATGAGAAAATGCGATTGATAATCCAGAAGCCCTGATTGTATCAATTCTTAGGGAAACACCAAACATCGGGAATGAATTTGTGGGCGAACAATAGCAAATTGCAGATCTCGCACAAGGCGGCCCGCTTCCGCAGCATGGCACAGCAGGACGCGCACGAGCTGCTGAGGTACGGTAGGGATAATGTAGAGGTACGGTAGTCGGGGAGGAGTACGGTAGCCTGATGGCACTAGACTGGCTGGAATACTGTAGTAGAGTGAGTTCAAAGGTATGGATCGAGGTACTGTTGTAGACGAAGTGTTTTGAGGTTACGGTAATGCAAATCAAGTGGGTACTGTATGATAGTACGGTAATCGTTGCAGATACCTGCTGGACGGCCTGTGCTCGGAGGAGACGGCCCGATATCAGGTGAGAGAATTCCGTTGACTAGATTACGGTAGATAGCGTCGAGTCGAATCGCTAAGTGACTTTTTTTGCCAGTCTAATCAATACTCCCTCCAGGAAGCGATCGCGGGGCTGCTCAAGGTGCCCCTCAAGACGTCGAAGGAGAAGCCCGACCCGGAGTTGGCGAGGAAGGCCAAGGGTGAGTGGGGGTATAGGTGTCCAAGCCGGCGGCGAGCAAAGTGACGGGCATGATTTTTATCCCGTCACTTCGCAAAAAGGTCACTCGCCGCCAGACCTGGACAGGTATGAGTGGGATAAGGGGGAAGTGACGATGATCGATCGTCTCTTCGAGAACAGCTTTTGGAGTTTACTTGAAGCGCGAGTTTTTAATGTGATAAAAATATTTGAGAATTTTTGATAAACATATTAGCCAAGTAGAAAATACCGCGTTGTTGTAGCCCTGTTGAAGCAGTGAATGTGCACCTTACAAATCTGTTTTCATTCCTTTATTTCCAGCCTACCTGCAGCAAGCCGGTCGTCCCCTGCTGGACGCTGTGTTCGGTGGTCGCCTGCTGCAGACGATCCGCTGCAGCAAGTGCCACCACGTCAGCGAGCGGTGAGTCGCTATTTAGTCTAATTAGGGTAATTAATAGTAGTAATATATTCAATAATTGTGTGGTGAGCAAGTCTGGAAGAAGGGGCGATAGAGGCAGGAGGCGCGAAGTTTCGCTGATGTTAGGAAACTTACGGAATCTTTAGGAGATTGATGAGTAATCGAAATTTTCTTTGCAGATACGAGAACATGTACGACCTCTCCGTGCCGCTGACGGGCGGCTCCTCGGGACGGACGGCGCCGCGGAGAGCAGCGACGTTTGAGGTATGTTTAAGGGAAATGCTAAGCTCCGCCCCCTTCAAGCTGCGGCAGAGCCTGGAGACGCGTTTGGTACACAAAGTAGTCTTCATTCTGAAAAGAATAGACGTCTAAATTGTTTGACAGAGTGTTTGACACAAAAGAGTCTACAATATTATGGTGCGCTTGTCCTACGATCATTTGCAAAGAGCTTGAAACGCAGATTGAATCCGCTGGTTGAATTCGAATTTTTACCCTCTTCGGCCGTGATACAATCGTATTTATTCAATACGACGAGTCTTCATAAGCGTAGTGAAACATTCACTTGTCTAACTGTTTTTGTCTGCCTGATATAGGGACCACCATCCCTCTCCAGTCGGATGGGGTGCGCGCAATGCAAAATAACACAAAGAGGGTTGACAGGCCGTGGGTTCTGATTTCGCAGGCGTTTAGCACACTATGTTGGGCAACTTTCCTCGAAATTTCAAGCAAATCGTAGTATGTCCACGTTTTATATAATCCAAAATGTTTCAAAACGACTGTCTTTTTTTGAAAATCAACTCTTCAAAGCGGTATAGATTGAGACCAAGTGGTAGGCCGCGAATTTTGTAAGTTTTCAGTGATAGGCAATGCTCATAGGCACAACATATCCGAAAATCAGCCAAATCGTATTACGTCCACCGTTTTTACATGAGGTCAAAAATTGACGACTGAAATGATCTTTGATCTTATGTAAAAGTGGTGGACGTACTAGGATTTGGCTGATTTTTGGATATGTTGTGCACATGACCCTAGTCTATCACTGGAAACTTACAAAAGTCGCGGCCCTCCTCTCAAACAGATTTTATAGGGCTTTTGTAGTTTCTAGACTCTCTGTTATCGACAACTGATTTTTTGAAAAATGCAAATATCTCGAAAACCATTGGATTTTGGTTGGTCTTCCGCGAACAAAAAATGTTTCTATACAACAGATTAACAAACTG
>LS521570.1:438226-448902 GCA_900490845.1 Pristionchus japonicus | reverse complement strand
CAGACAGATGGACCTGGAGCAATGGAGCTGCGCCACTACTGTATGGATCCCCTACTGCACCCGTCCAACTGGCCACCCTCGGACACGTTGGCGGGACGACCTAAAGCGAGCTATTGGCAAACACTGGTGGAATGCAACTAATGAAGAGTGGCGCCCCATCCTCATCTGAGCGTTAGCGCCTGACATGAATAAATTATTAAATTATTTGCACCGAAGTCATCGGAAGAATCGAATATTAGATGCACAATTGCTTTAAACGTGCAAGTGAAACGTCAAGAAGCGCGCTTTTTAATTTTCCGTCTCTAGCTCGCTTCTTCCAATTTCCCCCCTTTTCTCCCCTCTTCTCGGACATTTTCATCATTGTTCGCCTTCCGTCCTATCGCTTTCCCGCTGCCTTTTCTGGCGAATAAAGAGCGCGCTCTCCTCGTTTTGCACGCTATCTCGCCTTTCTGGATGCATTGCTCTCCTCGTTTCGCACGCTATCTCGCCACTCTGACTGCCAATGGAGCAGAAAAATGCAGAGTAGGGCAAGCAACGATATTGCTCTCTCCATTCCGCATGCTATCTCGCCTTTCTGGATTCCAAGGGAGCAGAAAGAATGCAGAGAGCCATTCCTCATTGCACCTCGTCCTTTGCTGTTCCCTCAGCCATCCATCCATCTCTCCCTCGCCCTCTCCACCCTCTCTCCCGTTTTTCTCGCCCCCCCCCCCCCATCTACCCTCAGTGTTGACTCAGATCAGGTGGAGCGGCGCGGTTCGCCCGTTGATTCGTAGTGCCAGAACTGTGCTGGCACGATTCCAAGTAGTCTGAATCCCTCCAAATTATGTGTTATGTCGCCCTGATTGACCGGATCAAACTGTATACTGTCCCGAGACGTTGTGTACATTTCCGGTACTCGCGCAGGTCAAAGTACGCAAGTTGTTGTTTAATAGCGGGGTTCCATTGCTCCGTTTAACTCGCGGTAACTTGCATTGCTGGTTTTATTGTGGTGATAGGGAGTACGAGTAATGCGAAGGGCGCTGGTTCGATTTCAATTACGTTTGAGTATGCGTTACCTGTGTGTATTTGAGATATTCACCTGATGTTCCGAGGTTGTGCTCGCATGTCATTACTGACTCGTTCTGTTTCCTATAATTTTTCCAATGTGCTCAGTGTGAAAAAAATACCTATCATTCTACAATGGAGCGGCGTTAGAGACAAAGCGATGTGTTATGTAGAAGAAATGTGAGAGGTGATCGCCATGTTAGATTCTCTGCTGACTGTGACGCGCGAATCCCCACTCAACATCGTTCACTACTTGAGAGGCACTACAGAAATAGAGGGAGTGACGAGAAAAGACTTCCCTCTGAAGCCTTTTTCTCGCACTTGAAGTAGGGGTATTGTGGCTAAATTGGATTGGGGTCTGTCGCAGTTTCTGCAATTTTCCAACAACATTTCTTCTGTGGATGCGAAGATCGCATCGCATCAAATTTTTGCATTGGATCAGCATCTACACATTGCGAACCTATGTTTCGCCAATTGTATTTGGGAACGTTGGTACTTTCGCTTGACTGAAAGTGAGGTGTTCGCAATTCGAAATGGCCAGCAATTTCGCGCCGTAAACTTTAGTGGAGCAGTACAGTTTACAGTTTGCCTTTCCCTCTTTCTTCTCGTGATGTTTTCTTTCGTCATTTCTGATTGTCTAACTCTCTCCAATTTGCACGCTCTCTCGCCCCATTTGATCAGCGAGAGAGCACGCGAAACGGAGAGAGCAGAGCCATTACTACACCTGATTGCTCGGAATAGGCAAGCGTTCGCAAACCGTCTTTTCGTCTGGTTCTCTGCCGCTCTCTCGCTTTCGCACAGTCTCTCGGTCGACTGATCCCTCCTCCCAGTAATGATTGCAGAGAAAGGGAGCGAACGGCTAATGGCTCAGTCTCTCCCTTCCTCGTTCTTCCCACTTTCTTTGGTGGTCTATCCCTGGAACGGGGAAAATGTGGTATCCACATTTCTATCGAATCAATCCAGAATTTTCGTCATTCCTTGTTAGTGATTTGAGCAGCGGAAGGAGCTTTTCTACTTCCTTCTTTTCGAATGTTTTTTTCTCGTGGAACGCTCTGAGGCGATCAGTCAATTTATTCACTGTGACAAAGCAACAATGCCTTGTTATTCTTCCACTCGATTTGGAAAGTGTCTGCAGTATTTGTTGCCTCAGAGCGCTCTGTCCAAAGAACGCGTGAATGGCCTTATCACGGGTCTCTTGTAAAAACGTAGGAACAAGTGCGACAGTAAAAAAATTTTGGCCTTCGATTCCGCTGAAAGTACTTTGACTAGGTATAATGAGGCCAAGGAGAACACTCATTCACTTTGTTTCTCAAAATTTGCATATCTACGTGAGTTTTTGGCATAAAACTTCGAAAGGCTGAATCTCTCTTCGTTTTTGACCTACCGAGTTCTAGTTTGGTGCAATCGATTCGTATTGTCCGTGCCTTTATTTCACTTCTCAGTGATCACATGAAAAATCTACATCTTTCATGCGTAAATTCCGAAAAACTGTTTTTGTGCATACATTATGCAAATTATCTCGAAATTTTTTCGTTGTGATCACGAATTTTATTGGTCAATCTGATTCTCCATTACTCTAGTGAGGTTCCCTAGTACTTCATATCCCATAGATGTTATCGCCCGATAGCGATCTCTTGACGCTATTTTTGGAACTTTGAGCGAATTTTTTGAGCTGAAAAATAGCGTCAAGAGATCTCATGATTTCCTACTTGTGATCACGATTTTTATTACCCATATCGGTTTCCCATCCTACAAGAGAGGTTCCCAGTTACATCATTGTCCCCAACTCTGAGCGCCCGATAGTGATCTCTTGACGCTATTTTTCTGCTCAAAAAAGTTGCTCAAAGTTCCAAAAATAGCGTCAAGAGATCGCTATCGGGCGATAACATTTATGGGATATGAAGTACTAGGGAGCCTTACTAGAGTGATAGGGAATCAGATTGACCAATAAAATTCGTGATCACAACGAGAACATTTCGAGATAATTTGCATAATGTATGCACAAAAACAGTTTTTCGGAATTTACACATGAAAGATGGCGTTTTTTCATGTGATCACTGAGAAGTGAAATAAAGGTACGGACAATACGAATCGATTGCACCAAACTAGAACTCGGTAGGTCAAAAACGAAGCGAGATTCAGCCTTTCGAAGTTTTAAGTCAAAAACTCAAGTAGGTATGCAAATTTTAAGAAACAAAGTGAATGAGTGTTCTCCTTGGCCTCATTATACCTAGTCAAAGTACTTTCAGCGGAATCAAAGGCCAAACATTTTTTACTGTCGCAAAAGCCTTTGATTTTCCTACGTTTTTACAGGAGACCCGTGTTATTATTCAGTAGATACAATCGGGAGATATTGGTGGAATTCGCCACATTGATGACTCTGGGCATTCTTCGATTGTTTTGTTGGTCATTCTCAGTGTTGCCCATCAGTTTTTGCCCGTTCTTCTGCATACGAGGACTGTTGGTAGGTTGAAATTCCTAGGCAAAAATCCGAGGATGTTGTTGAAAAGATTTTTTTTCAATTCCGGCGCCGCTGGTATTACTAGTGTACATAATCTTCTGTAGTTCTAGTCGATCAGAAGCAGAATCTCCCTGGGCCGAAATCGAGAGTTTATTTCGGTTTTTTTTTGGGTTGCATCCCCGCCGTCGCTTATTTTTATGCTTATTCCTCTGTACTTCTAGACCATCAGAAGTAAAAACTCTCTGGGTACGGAACTCGAAGTTGTTCTGAGCATCTCATGAGGTTGATCAAAGTTCAAGCGCTGTCTGTTCCCGTTTTTTCTTCTTCTCTTTCCTTCTCATCTTCTCTTTCACGCTCTCACTCATAATCCGTTCTGATCCCCGCAGGTTCGCACACTTTTTTCGCTCCCTGCTCTTTGCTTAAACTAGAAAGTCTGACTTCCTGGTTTTAGCAACGAATGTAGCATACTGTAGTAGTACGAGATGGCTATCGATTCTAGCTTCGATTTGTGCTATCTGTGGAGAATCCCCTCAGGCGTTCAGTTCATTGAGTAGTATGTTTCGGCAACTCTCCTCATTTTGCATTATCTCTAGCTTTCTCTGACTGGCGAAAGAGTGTGTGGAATGAAGAGAGTAGCTCATACTGCGATCGTTCTCTGCTAATTACTAATAAGCAGATGTCTATCGCATCTTGATTTGCAAGCAGTGTGGAGTAAGCCGTTTTCTAGTAGAGTAGAAAGACGGATGAAGAGCGGTTTCGGTCGTACTGTTTACCTCTCGCATTGTACGATGTTGATGAAACCACTAATATTTTATTCGCTGTGATATTGCATACTATCCGATACACTTTCATGATGGTCCTAAATTCTCATTGTCGGACATTGTTTTTTGAAAGTGCCGCTGTTCGATTTTTTTTTTAAATTCTAACGAGAGAGTTCCGTCTCCTATTGTGATAAATCAAGCATTGCGGATTTTAGGATCCGGCTGAAACAACGATTCTTCAATTCCCAATTTGTCGTTCTGTTGATTGGTGAGCGAATTCTGGAGAAATGTGCCTCTCGCTTCTCCATGCTGTCTTAGTGGTTATAAAGGGCCCGCTCGTGTTGCTAGGCACTGCCTGGCATGTAGGAGCACGTTTGGTTGGCAAGGCGTAAATTCTGGTTGGAGACGCCCGCCCAAAAAGGGTTTCACCGCTGATTCCTATCTCAATTTTGATTCAATCTTTCAACTTCCGCCGCCTTTTTTCGACGCAATTTCGCCAGAGATTCATATTGGTGTGTGTGATGACGGTGTTTGCGTTTTTGTTTTGATGGGCCGAACGATAGCCAATTTTCGAGGTTGGCTACTGGATTGCACTGTTGTGATTGTTCAACCCCGCACTTTGGCTAGAAACCATAGAGTTGGATGCCGGAGTGAACGACTTTTATGGAGTGCGGAAAGGGGGTGGTTATTAGGGTTGGCTTAACGAATACGGAATAACGGCGCCGACATGAGAGAGGGAGGGTTACGGAAAATAACGGAATAACGGCGCCGTTATTCCGTTATTTTCCGTAACCCTCCCTCTCTCATTACGGCGCCGTAATGAAACCTCCCCTCCATTTCGGCGCCGTTATTCCGTTTAGCCAACCCTAGTGGTTATGGAGTCAAGCAATATCTGACGGACGAGAGAGCAGGGGGGAATGGAGAGAGTATTGGGAGGTAGAAAGAGTGACAGGAAAGGGATACGGGAATGCGAAAGGCAGTTGATCTAGCTGAATCGGGAGCTTGATGGGATGAGGAATTGCTCTCTGCATTGCTGTTTCGCCGGTCAGCTAGACGAATGGGCTACAGAAGTGGCGTAACTTTTCGTGCAGTGTATGAAATGCGCACGTTGTGGGATACTGGGAATGCCTTCTGGCAAGGATTCCGAGTTCATCAATTGTCGTTCATTTCCTCCAGACATTCTGGGAAACTGCTACTTGGGTGCATGAAATGTGCACTTTGTGTGCCTTACTACGAATCCTGATTTTTGTAGTTTGTCGTACCTTTTCGAACCACTGTAGAATGGAGCTATACTCGTATAGTTTTGTGTCTCTCTTTTGGCTACTGTGGTGTGTGTTCAGCAGGCATTGCCTCTTGCCTATTCCAGTGTTAATTCTCCACACTTATTGTGGGCACTTGCTACTGATTCGTGAATTGGTCATCCAATTCGATACTTTGAACCCTATTCTGTTGTGGGCACTTGCCACCCGGATCGGTATGTGGAGTGTATTCGGCAGGCGCCTCGATCTGATACCAGATACTCTTTGACCCCTCTCTCGTCCCTCCCTTGTCTCCATTCCGCCTCAACTCGCAACAATAAGCAGTTGGTCTGAGTGGGTTGTAACTCTTTCTCTGTGCGTTTCCTGCCCGTCTCGCCCCCGTCTCTTGTTTCGAGGAGGTTTTTAGTTGGCGGTTGATGGTGATGCAAAAATGTTCAAAGCATGCACCTTTGTCGTACCGCTAAACCGTTCTTTTGTTGATTTTTGTTGAGGAAGTCATCAGCTAGTTGCTTGAGACGGAATGCTGCGAGCGAACGACAGTTATTTTGTCTTTTTTTGAATAACGACTCGCGAATCATTGATGTTCTCAAGCTATAGAGATTTCATGATAGAGGGGAAACGGCTGATCGCCTGCTTGTTTGCAACAGCGAGATAAAGAAGAAGTGACCTTGCCCCGCTGCACTTTACACGCTGTTGCGGTCTACCCATCTATTTTGTACGGCTTTGTCTGACAAGCTAGAGAGCATGCGTAATGATGAGAACCATTGTTCCGCTAGTTGATTGGTAGAATGAGTAATACGGGTCGCCATCTCTTCATTTCATACTTTATTTCCCCGGCCAGAGGGGAGAGAGCCCGAGCTTCGTTCCGCCAGTTGATTAGAGAGGGAAAGAAAAGGAATGATGAGGATGATGCAGCAAGGAACC
The DNA here is from genome assembly GCA_900490845.1 of Pristionchus japonicus. Taxonomy (NCBI): domain Eukaryota; kingdom Metazoa; phylum Nematoda; class Chromadorea; order Rhabditida; family Neodiplogasteridae; genus Pristionchus; species Pristionchus japonicus. Next base: position 442,453 of record LS521570.1, on the reverse strand, counting down.
TTGAAATGATGGCACAATCGGAGGAAAAAGAGGAGTGTGCATTTTGAGAGTGATTGGGATGTTTCTGCGGCTTTTCGGTGCAAACCCTTTCCGTGTTGCTAATGTCTGATGTAGATCCTGATCTCGTTTCTGCAACAATGAATTGTTCATTATAGAGAAATTTGGAAACGTGGCAAGTACTTTCCGCGTTTCTGATGCGCTTTGTATGCGTACGCTTTTTCGCGAATCAATACGTTGTGCATTGTGGATGTTGTCGAAAATCTATCCAACTATTTACGCATTTCCGATCCGCTTTGTCAACTTCAATTCGTTTCAATTAGATTTAAAATTTGACCATCCCATTTCCGCATCACTGATAGGGTAGCTAAGCTCTTGTAAGGGCGGACAAGCCCCGTGCCTGCCACACACTCTCCCTCCAATCTGGCCGGTTCCGCAGCCATTGCTCCTTTCTTCCTCGTCCATTCTCCATTCAGAGAAGGTAGATCAATCAAGCGATCGGGCGGCCTTATCGATTGTTTGGGCGACAATAACACCGCTTGACACTTTTACAATCGAGAGAACTAGAGGTAGCCTAAGGGCACATTGATACTACTTTAGTACTGTCGATGGTCGGGAGTCGGAGAATGGAGAGTGAATTAGTGGAAGTAGTGAACAGTTACCGCCCGCACGTTTCGCTCGATATGTTATCTAGCAGATCAGACAGAGCGAGAGAGCATGCAAATCGAAGAGAGTCAGACAGTTACTCCATCGCCTCCTTCCACAGGAAATGATACCTGTTCCGTGATTTAGCATCCACCCTCTGACTATCTCTCTCTCATCTCTGCGCAGTTTGAATACGATATGTGAAGTTACATAGTTAGCATATTTTAATTGTAAATTAGCCCTCTGGCATCGCCTCACTCTTGCTTCCGGGTTTCGGATCCTTCGAATGTTCGCATTCCGATATTAGGAGCAATCGCTGTCTCTACCAGAACCACACACAGTAATGCACTCGGGTCTGCGCTTTATTGCTTCTCTTCCACTCTTTATTATCATTCTCATGCTCATCTCATGCTCGTCAATTTCATTTTTCTTCCCGTTCGGTCATCCTACGAATAGCCTGCACTCAAGTTCCGCCTCCTCTCCACCCTCTCTTTCTCTCCCATGCTTGCTCCTAAACTGCTCGCCTATCAAGTCATGGGCTATTAGGATTTAGGAATGGCGAGTGCTTCCTCAATCCACGTGCACTCTAGCTTCACTGATCGAATCGATTTTCTCAAACCATGTGTATTTTAATTTCTGTACTCATTGATAGTATTCGAATCGAGAAATTGGTACTTGATTTGTCTTGTCTCTTCATTTCACACACTTTCTCACCGATCAGAGAGGCGAGATAGTACGCAAATCGAGGAGAGCAAATTTGTAATTTGCCATCCCTACGCGATTCGTCATACTTCCCAAGAATGGCGCAATGCTCGCGAGAGATTCGTGTTGTACAGTTTCCCTAAATGGGGAGAGATCATGGGGAAGTGTGAGAGTGGAACGAGCGGCAGCTCCTTTTGAGTGATCGCCGCTCCCTATTCACTGATTTCCCTTTCTTACAAGCGAGCGAGCCGCGAGTATGGCGGTTTTGCTTTGCGGTTGCGGCGCGTGGCGCAATTTCCTGCACAATTTGGCCATTTTTTTCTAGTGAGGATAGTGTGCGAAATGAGGAGAGTGGTTCGTTGCTTATTTCTTCATTATGCATGATCTCTTAATCTTCGGATTGGTGATAGAGCATGTGAATTGAGGAGAGTGGTTTCATGCACTTGCTTCTGCTATTAATGGTCACTGATCTGGCAGAGAAGCGAGAGATCGCGTAGATTTAGGAGACTAGTCTCCTTACGCCTTGCATCTCCCTGCATGATGTTACATTGGACCGAAAAGCTAGAGATCATTCAAATCGAGGAGAGCATGATCCTTGAAGGGCCAACTGATCTAGCTCGATAGAGAAAGAGAGGGAATGTTTCTCGTTTCGCCCCTGCCCATTCGCTTTCCACCCGTGTGCATTTTCCCGCGATCTTGCCTTTAGCTTTCGCACGTTGTACATTTGCCCTGTCGTGACTAGAGTGTAGTTTCGAATATTGGCATTTCTTCAGATACTCCTTTTTCTGCTAGGATCGTGATCAGATCTCCTTCAACTCTTTTGTAGATCTGTGAGTAGGATCGTTGGAGGATATTTCTGTCTACCAATTACCTACAGCTCGATAATTACGTCTGGGGGTCAGTTGTCTGGGTATCACGAACTGTGTTCAGCCCGTAATAGCGCCCGTGTTTCGCTTGCGAGAGAAGATAAATGGGGAGAAAGAGTTGACCGGTATGATTTGACTATGTGCGGATATTTTGCTGGCTAGGCAGTGCGGTAGAGTGGGGAGATCAAAGAGAGGGATGGAGAGGAAAAGAGGAACGGGGTGGTCAAAATAAAGAGATTTCACTCGCTAGATCTATCGAGCTCGATCTCTCTATAGCTTCACCATGCGGCTCTGCTCTACCTCACTAATTCTCCTATTCTTGCCGGGGTTTAGTAGAGATTTGTGTTGATCTCTCGAGTTTGAGTGCTGCCTAGTGTTCTGGCAGGTGAGAGAGCATGGGGAATGGAGAGAGTGGTGGAGCAAGGGCTAGTGTTCGGATTGGAGGCCTAGTGAATGGAGAGTGCGTAGGAGTATATTGATTCGGTATGATTTCAATTTTTCAGGCCGGAGTCACGGTTCAATTGAATCTTGCTTCGAGTTGCGTATTCATGATCTGATAGGAGCAGGATCTGATACGGGTTTATTTTCCCCTATGCGCGAACATCGAATTAAAGTGTGTAGCACAACATGAATTTATGGTCTGCGTGAATCCGGGTATCACCTGTAGTGGTAGTTGATGCTACGTACGATGAAACCCCTTGCAGGCTGTCAGTCTGCAGGGGACAATGAAAATACATGCGATTCTACCTTTAACTTTTCTTGTCTACTTCCGTCGATCCTATTGAAATTGTATGTCTGTTAGCTGCCTTATGAAACTACTTACCGCGTATTGTCTGGGGCTGCACGATGTTTGAGTATGAACTGCGAATTCGTTAGCTTGTTTAATAATCTCTCTCCCATCGAAACGTGCAGCGCCGGTGCCAATACATATCTGCTTAAAACCGAGCATCACCTCTTTTTTCTGATTTGCGTGTTTCATTTAGGATGTTACCTCTCCTTTCTGTACTTTCTGATGACTCGTCATCTCCCAATCATACATTTTGGTACCCTACGGCCCGTAGGGTGAACTGAGCTCTAAAAATTTCAACCTAGAGATCCGGGGAAAGTGCCAAAAGATGCGCATGGACGTTCTGAGCAAGAATCACACCCTATTGGATCACTTCTATTAATGTTCAATGGTCGATTGGACCACTTATCAGTGCGTTCGCGTAAGAATCACATATTCCTAGTGAATTCCGGTACAGCAAAAAACGCCTCTATGAGTTCACTGTAGATTATGATAGGCCTAGGTACCCTACGTCGATTTCTGAACATGTTATGTGTCAGTCATCTTCATTTGCATAATTGCATGCCCTCAAAGTTTGCCTATATTTTCACATTTATGGCTGCAACGCAGCGGAAACGAAACCAATCTTCTTGAAAATTTGGCTCAGCGCCTGATTTGACATGCTGAACATGCTCCAGTTGTTTGTCCATGCAAATTTTGAGTTTCATTTTTTTCGGTCAACTTTGACCCTAGATTTCTCGAATACTAAGCCGAAAACCCTGCTAATTTTTTGATATGTTGTAGGTCTCGGCCAGAGCTATCGAATTTATATATATATGTGGGCATTTCGAGCGTACCCTCGTAGTGTAAAACGCGAAAAACTGGTAACCATTTTGAGCGAATATCGCCTTACTTCACGCTGCAAACTCCGCCTGCGCTGTGAGGAATGAGAGGGGAGAATGAAAAGCGCGCGTCCAAGAATGAGAGAGAATGATTCCTATCTCATTCCTCTCATTCCTCACACCGCGCGGGCAGGGTGAGCGGCAAGGATTTAGGAGCAACTTTCTGAGTCAGTGGAACTAGTTGGCTGGGACCCTTGGCACTAGGGAAAAATCGAATTCTTCCAAAATGTGTCGGCTGGTAGTACTCCTCGAGCGTAGTTCAGCACTAGCTGATTTAGTGTTCTGGTTGGCTCTCCGCCGAATTGTGAAGTATGTTTCAGTGAAACATAACCCAGCCGACTTTGCCATT
>LS521570.1:420442-435825 GCA_900490845.1 Pristionchus japonicus | reverse complement strand
TCGAATGATTGCGAAATAGCAAAGTCGGCTGTGTTATGTTTCACTGAAACTTACTTCACAATTCGGCGTAGAGCCAACCAGAACACTAAATCAGCTAGTGCTGAACTACACTCGAGGAGTACTACCAGCCGACACATTTTGGAAGAATTCGATTTTTCCCTAGTGCCAAGCATAGTTTCACTTTCTCAGAAAGTCGCTCTTAGCGTTATTCCACTAAAAGTGTCACCAGTTTTTCGCGTTTTACACTACGAGGGTACGCTCGAAATGCCCACATATATATATAAATTCGATAGCTCTGGCCGAGACCTACAACATATCAAAAAATTAGCAGGGTTTTCGGCTTAGTATTCGAGAAATCTACGGTCAAAGTTGACCGAAAAAAATGAAACTCAAAATTTGCATGAACAATCAACTGGAGCATGTTCAGCATGTCAAATAAGGCACTGAGCCAAATTTTCAAGAAGATTGGTTGCATTTCCGCTGCGTTGCTGCCATAAACGTGAAAATATAGTCAAACTTTGAGGGCATGCAATTATGCAAATGAGGATGACTGACACATAACATATTCAGAAATCGATGTAGGGTACCTAGGCCTATCATATTCTGATGAAAGTAGAGTGCCTCATTTTTTGCTGTACCGGAGGGAATGCGATTCTTAGGCGAACGCACTGTTATATTGAAATACCGTAACCCATGACCATTTTTCTTCACTGTCCTACAATTTCGGGAGTAGGCTCAAAAGACGCGCCAGGTGATGGGGATCACGAATCGCCACAATCTGACCACTTATATTCACATCCATGGGTAGATTGGACCACTTATGTACTTCCCGTAGGGCGGCAAAAATGTATGCTCCCAATTCCTCCATCAGTATATTTGCTGGATACTACATTTGATCTCTCAGCTGATTTCGCGCCCATCCTGATTGCAATTTGACGAATTAATCAACGAATTGATCACGCCATTTATCACATTTCTCTTCCCATTTTGCGTTGCAGGATCACGTTTTTTGATCAATTTCTCCCTCTCTTTTCCTCTGCGGGGGATCGCCGTAGTTGCGTGTGACTTTTATAAGCAGAGAGCGGGCGTGAGTCATGCCGCTGATGAATTTAGGAATAGGATTGTAGCTAAAATTTTACTTCTTGACTTTCCTTGATCGGTTTTTCATCGGAGTATTAGTCATTTTCGTCTTCGAAAAAAGTAAAGTATGATTGCGCCATGGATTTAAGGGTGTGACTCATGGGAGGAAAGAGTTAGAGAAAGGCAGAAGTTGTTCTGTGAGGGAGAGGAAGGGCAAACCGATCCATTTCACCCCACCAGCTCGCTTTTTTCGCGTGAATTTCGCAATTTTGATGTGAAAAATGACTGTAAATTGACATTTTTCTACAGAAAAATGCTTCCTTGTTCGCATTTTAGTGGCTGACCACCGAAACTGCAATTTGTTGTACGATTTACAGCCAAATTGTGGTCAGTAGATTTCACAGTTGACTGCATCGCAGTAGCCATTTTCAGTGTGCGCTAGGCAGTTCAGTGGGTTTACTGCTTCCGCGCTCTCTCGATTTTGCCTGCTCTCTCGCTTTCTCTGATCGGCTCGGGGTGGTGAGATCAAAGAGAGCCGACGCTGCTCGAAAACATGCGCGTTATCGTACAAGCAAAGGGCGGTAGGGCTCTCCTCGATTCGCGTTGTCTCTCGCCGTCTCTGACTTCTCTCGCACTCTCTCAAATCCGCGTGATCTCTCGCCGATCGTCCGATTTGTGTTTCCCCACTATCACCGGTGTTCGATGCCTCTCCTAATTGATATTATTGACCACAGGCGGGCGAATTCGAACACGGGTACGCATGTTTTGGTGACCGAGGAGGGAGGAGGAGACTAGAAGAAGAAGAGGCGGGACTGAGATCCACCTATTCTGACCTACCCGACTACCCGAAGAGACTACCGTATCCCGAGGAGAGGATAACTGAAGTGAGTTTTTTGCGAGGTGGGCTGCAGCTAAATTAGAAATGGAGTAGTTGATTGGATGAAGAAGAGTAGCTGAAGCACAATTTCACTTTTATTTTTTCAAAAAAGATTCGGGTTTGATTTTTAGACTAGCAATCAAAGAAATAGTGCTTGCACGAATGAAGATAAAGTAATGAGCTGTGGGCTGAACGCAAATTCACTGACATCTCTTTTTTCGATTCTGCTGGTTTTGATTGATTGCTATACGGTATTAAGCAGTTAGTGCTCTCTTAGCGGCATCTAGCCCAAAGAGGAGCCGCTAAAACGCAACCTCACTGGGGGTTTGCCATTTGTTTAGTTGATTTTACCTTTTTCTATCAAATTCGATCAGGGAAGCCCAAACTGATCTGATTCTCGATTTTCCAGTTTTCACGCACGCACAATGGAGGACCCTATGCTGTCGCAGCTCGCCTACTGGCTGAGGAAGCCCGGATTCCAGGTGAGATTGTCTTCGTATTTTCGAAATTGAGGGTTAGAATGAATGTGTAACATTGTTAGTCAACTCACGTACTGACTGAGAAAGTCGTGTTTTAAGGAAGGAAATTTGAAATTGTGTGCTGTGTTTGTAATGGATTCTGCCGAAAGACGCTCTCTTGCACTCTTCTCATTGTCGTTCTCATGTAGAGCTGTTCACTTCTGTAAACTGTGGCTTTGAAAAAATATATTCTTCTTCGTTGCTCGATTGTTCGCTGTCCCTGATGTGCGTGCTGCGGAAAATTCATTGAGAACCCGTAGAATCGATGTCATGACTTGTAGTTATCATCTGATGTTGCCGTTTCTATGCAATGTCAGTACGACTTCCGACGTCTAAACCAAGATTTTTCGGGCATTGAGACGCTTTAACAGTAGAGGAAATTTCTCTCTTTTAAGTCTGATCGAACGCATGTAGAATTGGTGCTGCAGTAAGGAGATAACGACCAACGCGACCATCGTTCGACAGTAGAAGCACGTTTTTGGGAGTATTAGAAACGATATTTCCGCCTCGTGGTTAGAAATTCACGGATTCCGTTAACAACAGAGCTAATTCCTCCCTTTCAAATCTTATCGATCCCAAATTCATGCTACGGTTAGGTGATATCGTCTTTTGCTGAAGTCACTTGACAGTACTATCGTTTTTCAGGAGTATTAGAAATGATATTTTCCTCCTCGTGGTTTGCTCGTCACGGGTCGCTTTCCTGACGGAGCAAATTCCTCCCCGCGCGATTGTTAGGTTCCCAAAACGCATAGAGTCGTCAGACAACACCACGCAATGACATGGCCATTAGGTTGGGGAAGAGATGGGAGTAATGTTCGAGACTCTCTCCATTCCGCACGCTCTCTCGCTCTGTCTGACCGCATAGAGATCACGAGGAATGAAGAGGGATACTCAAGGGAAGAGGCCTTATCAGGGCCGCTATCAATACATAAGAGCGAGAGGCGATATCACTAGCCCTCTCCTATTCCTCTCACTTCGCTCTCATTGTCTTACGTGGATGTTTGTGCTCGATGTGTCGCATGAAGTCTTGCTTGAACCCTGATCGGCATTGAACCCGGTGATTGCGTAAGGCAATGAGTACTGATCAGGCTAGGGGCTGTAGCTGTGTAGTGGTAGAGAGAGATTGATCTTGTGTATATAAGAACGACTTTCATAAGACTTTCGTGAATACTCTGGCCATGCGTATGTGATTGGAAGCGATGTTTCACCTAGTCTTGCTTGCACCTTGAGCCCGGTGATTCAATACGGCAATGAGTGGTCATGCTTAGGGGGTTGGGGTATTTAGTGGGCAGATAGGCAGCTTGTATGATTCTTTGCTCTAGGGTGCGCACTGTAGCAAACGTAGGCACCCGGTGACTCCATGCATCACTGGGTAGTGATCAGCCTTCTGTGATGATCTAGGCAATGGTCTCGATTATCCTACCCTATTAGAAACAATATTCGATGCATAGCCCAGTTTAGTGAGCGTAGTCGTGATTCTCAAACGTCTTTAATCTCCAGCAGTCTAGTTCCTATTGGCATTTCTGAGGGAACTCCGGATCGCACCTGATCTCTGGCCTAGTATTTCATTCGACTCCCTAACACAGTACGCGCAACGCGAATCACGCGGGTCAAGACGCGAGCTACTTTTTGTTGTCGGAAATGACCACATTGTCCCTCCACTTTGCCCATTTATCGATAGGATGATAACACATAAATTTACTTTTAGTGAGAATGCACCTTAGAAATTGCTTGATTTCGATGTTGCTTGACCGGTTGAATTCGAGTTGCGGCGATTCTAGATGTGTCTTTACATGTAGGATCGTAATATCAGTCTTCTGCTTTCCTTGATCAGATTAATTTGCAAACCCAGTGAATTCAAGCTGCTATATCTATTGAAATACTTTCGGTGATGTCGGATGGCGATCTGTTTCATCTTCTCCTTCTGATTAGATACAATATCTAATCACCCCGTAGGAGTCTCAATCAAAGTATTCACTAATTTGATTAGATACGGTATCTGATCATTCGAGAATCGGAGTATTTTTCTTGATTTGATAATATCTCAGAAGAAAGTGCAGTCGCTCGTGATAACAATGACCTTTTGTGTTGATTCCTCCCTATTTCCCTCCCATTCCGCGAATCGATCAATCGATAATGTTATCAGTCGCCCCACTCTCACTAGCTCTCACTAGCTCACTAGCTAGTCGAGCATAGTACTCGCTATCAGCGTAATCACTCAAGTTGTCTGACCGAAGAGTAAGTGAGAAAAAAGCGAGAGAGTCATTGTGCGTTGCATCGTCTCTGCAGTTCCACTATGTGGAACGATGTTGTTACAGTAACCCACAGTATCCTACAGTGCATTCCTACCGTATCATATAGTACCCCTAATCAATCAATTCGCAGGTAATGGAGGAGACCCCGCGACTGGCGCTCTTCCGCATCGGCCTGCTCGCCGTGGCGATGATGATCGTCGGCAGATCATCGTAAGTCATTTTGCGATTGGTAGGAGTACGGTAGGGTACGGTAACGATACGGTAGCAGTGAAAATTATCGATTTTTTGCAAAGAACTTTGCCGGAAGGGCCTACAGGTTTTGGGGGAAAGTTGAGAAAGTGAAAATAATAAAGTTGCAGTAAATAGATAGTACAGTGGAGAGGAAAGCACATGCACTAAGATGATCAGTAAAGAGGACGTTGTGTAGGTGATATAGTCAGGAACTTAGGCCAGTTCGCGCATCTAGGATGTTGCTCGTTGGCAAGTTGGTGAATGTTAGTGAGATGCGCATTTAAAAAAATACTGTACATGTTATCCGATTGCAGTGCATTTTCAATAGTGCGCGAAACTGATCAATTCCTAGTAATTTTGATTTTAATGTTAGTATGTGCAATCTGCGCCTTCATTGGAGCGGAAAATGACTGCGAATTTCGATTTTGTCCAACAACTGACTGCGGTTTAGCCCATTACCAAACGACTTTCGTCTTTTCTCTCCGCGCAAATTGACCAACGGTTCGAGAAATTGGGTGGAGCAGCACCGAGGGTATATAGGAGAGTTGGCGGAACCATTCAATTCGTTTGGTTGCGGCCGCTCTTGCAGATATATCCGCACGTAGAATAGCAAAGCGGTAGTGGCTATTTACTGTATCTATCCGTCACTTACCGTAGTTTTTGATTGCAAATTTTTTATTGCAATGTGGAGGCTTAATTACCTTTTTTTTCTCTAGGCTAGGTTACGGTATCCATCCTTGAGCACCACATTCGCTACCGTACCCAGATTATCCGATTATCGATTCGCAGGTGGTGGCTGGTGCTGACCGTCTTCGCCGTCTACCGCCTGATGAGGACCGAGTTCGCGCAGCGCGCGCGCAAGACGATCAAGCGAGACCTGACGTGAGTGTGGTGTATCGGGGGCGACGAATACTAAACGGCGTCGTGCATGAGTACACTCGATGCACACAACGTCGGTGCCGATGATTCCTGAAAATTGTGGAGCCTGAGCACACTCCGCGCTCCGAGGAATCACACCACCACCGCCGGGTGGGTCGTTGCTGTAGTGTATCGATGAGAGGAGAGAAAAATGTGGAACCGGTCGAGAACAGTATCTAGTGTAGCCTGCAGAGTAAGGCGAAATATCGGATTACGGTAGATCAATAAGCAATCGATAATCTGCAGTGGTCTGTTCCTGCTGATTCGCGTCAAGAGGGAGATCAAGAAGCGACTCAATGCCAATCGACCGATGCACGAGATCTTCCTGGAGAGAGTCAGGGAGCACCCGCTCAAGGAGGCCGCCGTTGAGGTACGGTAGGATACGGTAGCTATCGATTAGATACGGCAGATGGGTACGGTAGTTACAGTAACCCTCTTGCAGATCGAGACGGGCCGCCGCATGAACTACCGCGAGCTGAACCAGCTGATGAACAAGTACGCCAACTACTTCGCGGTGAGTGTTGATCTTTGATCTTTGGTCTTTGATCTTTAGTCTTTGATTTGCTGACGCCATTGATGTCTTTAGCGAGCCAATGGTGATTCGATTGGGAATATGGGTTCAGTGAAACACATTCCGCTCTGGGCTGTGCGAGGGTGCGAGTGCGATTTGGGGTTGTTCGTTTGGTCTCAGGGGGAGGTGAAATCGAAGAAGCGAGAAGTGTGCAGCTTAGTGTCGCTCCTGCAACGCTAAAGTGATGGGAGGATTTTTGATGAGCGTCAAAGTGCGAAAGTGATATGGATCGTAGGTTGAACTTTGCGCCTCTCTTGCGTTGTATGCTAGTGTTAGGCTCTTGGAAGCGTAGAGTCGTCTCAAAGACCACTGAAAATTCCTCCTTATCAAGCGGTCTCTCGCTTTCCCCTTGTCTCTCGCCCCCTGCCTCCTAATCACTTGTTATCAACAGTTATCACTGCGAGCGAGACGCAATCTTATGTCACTTGCACACTTTGGACACCGAGGGAGATAGTGTGCAGATGGGAGAGAGTGCAGAGTGCCAGAGCAAGAGTGAGCAAAGTAGAATAGAGAGAGGGGAGTAGTGTACGGTAGAGAGCAGAGTGCGGAACGCGTTGACTGTGGAACGGACAGATTCTGTGATGTGATATGGCCGAATACTGACGAAAGGACAGCGAGCCTGGGGTGTCTGGGGAATACGTGAGAAATGTTTGGAGACGAGTGTAGTGAAAAGCGTGACACTCGAACAAAGAACGAGATGGAATTATTTTATTCCAAGACACGTAGGGAGTGATTGAATTGAACTGTCAAGATTGCTAGATGAAGTGAGAGTGAAACAATGGTGTACGCTGCGGAAAGAAATGTTTTCTGATATTTTTTGTAGAAGAGTCTTCAGAGCTAGATTAGAATTGCGTCCAGACTCGCAAATTGAGAGCACGTGAAGCACAAAAGTACATTCCGAAAATTTGACCATTCTGGCGATCTAGTGGAGATTTGGTTGATTACGGTAGCAGGAGTACGGTACAAATCACCCAATCAATCGATAAATTGCAGTCGCAAGGCTACAAGAACGGCGATGTCGTCGCGCTCTTCATGGAGAACAACATCGACTTCTTCGCCCTCTGGCTGGGCCTGTCCAAGGTACGGTAGGGTACGGTATTGTGTAATCGATAATGGGGTACGGTACATCAGAGTATGGTAGATATAGATGTGGTGTAGAAGATCTTTTAAATGTTTTTTTTTTCTGATGAGGACCAGCGTTATCAATTATGGGGTCCGAGATGGGCTTACGTAGAGTAGGCGAAACCGAAATGTGATTCTCTTGAATGTCGCTTTGCATGATTAGAGTTTTTGTTTGAGGGTCATTTACCGACGAACTCTTTTGATCTTTTTCCGGTTGAAGGTGAAAAAGTGCTCGTGATCAAAATAAAGAGATCATGAGTGATCTAAAGTGACGCCGAGAAAGATCGAGAAAAGAAACAGAGAAGATGGAAGCGCGTGTTTGTATTTAATCCGATCCCATGCTTGTTTGCATCATTTTCCCTGTCTCTGAGCAGCAATCTCTATTCTTCTTGTGCTCTAGCCAGTTAGATAGGGCGAGAGAGCAGGTAGAATGGAGAGAGTCAGAGAACTCTCTCTTGTCTCGTGTGCAAAAGTGGCCATGAGAGGCAGCAGTGATCACCAAATGATGTTATCAACAGGGGGAGAAACAAGCGAATTGCTAAGGAGAGGGGGAGTAATCTACGAATGATCAGTGCCGAAAATGCAACCTATACAACCATATAGCCGATCAGTAGGGTCGAGGAGGATTTGTAGGATGAATAGTTGTTGTTACTGATTTGGGGCGAGATGAAATTGGGACTGGTGCAAAGTTGAGTAGATGAGGTGCAGCTGAAACGCAAATGAACACATGAAACGTTCGAAACTGAAGTAGGTCTACAGGATCGAAGAGATCGATATCGTATCCTTGAGAATCGATTGATACAGTAATCTTCCAGATCGGAGTCGTCTCTGCCTTCATCAACTCCAATCTCAAGCTGGAGCCGCTCGGCCACTCGATCAACGTGTCCAAGTGCAAGAGTGTCATCACGACGACTACGTTGCTGCCTAGTGAGTATCGATTATCGATTAGTGGGCGAAGCTTAATTATCGATTTGTGGGTGGAGTCTGGCAATGATGGGTTTTCATCCAGGGCAGTGGAGATAAATCAAAGCCTCAAAAAGTGTAATGGAATAAGGGGTTTATGAAACAGAAACAAGCCCAGGTGGAATAGCATGCAACCCACACTAATCATACAATGATGGGTTTTCATCCAGGGCAGTGGAGATAAATCAAAGCCTCAAAAAGTGTAATGGAATAAGGGGTTTATGAAACAGAAACAAGCCCAGGTGGAATAGCATGCAACCCACACTAATCATACTGTGCATTGCAGCCCTCGAGAAGGCCAAGGCGCAGGGACTGATCTCCAAGGATCTCAAGGTATATTTTACTAATTATTAATTAATTAAGTTTCTTAATTAGCAATTAGTTAGTTATGAAACTTATGCTAATTAAAGGCTTGCTTGTTACTAATCAGCATAATTCTTAATTAGTTGTTCTGTTAATTAGCAATTATTAATTAGTTGCTAATTACAGGCCTTCGTCAACACCGGCGACGCCGAGACTGCCGAGAATCTGGAGAAGAGCATCGAGAAGACGAGTGAGGACGAGCCCGAGAAGTGCCCCGAAGTGACGTTCCAGAGTGAGTTAGGGGTACTGTAAAAGATTCGAAGTACGGTAGGTTACGGTAGAATGAGGATACGGTAGACTGAGGACGAGCCCGAGAAGTGCCCCGAAGTGACCTTCCAGAGTAAGTTAGGGATACTGTAGTAGAGGTTGGGTATGGTAAACGGAGGATTGGTTTCGGTTGATTGAGGACGAACCCGAGAAGTGCCCCGAAGTGACATTCCAGAGTGAGTACGGTAGATGGGCGAGGGTACGGTGGAATAGAAGAATGCGGTAAGAGGAACACAGGCTATCTTTTGGTTGTTATTCACAGTCAACTGTCGCTGATCGAAAATTTGGATTGCATCGAGAAATGAGGAGTGGCTGAAACATGATAGCATGTTTAGCTATGAATTGTGAACCGTAATTCCTTTGTAGGGAGTACGAGGCTATGCAATGAATGGAAGTATGCATGAGATCTATCGATAAATCGATATTCACAGGCGTGCTCTGCTACATCTACACCTCGGGCACCACCGGCAACCCGAAGCCCGCCGTGATCAAGCACTTCCGGTGAGTACTGTATGGGGTACGGTAGTTGATGGTACTACAGGATACGGTAGTCGTGATCAAGCACTTCCGGTGAGTACTGTAGGGGGTACGGTAGGAGGCAGCTGCGGTAGATGGGGTTCGATAAGCACGATTATCGTCTGTCTCCCCTGCAGTTATTACGAAATGGCGATGGGTATGCGGGACTAGGTGATAATCGGTCTCTTCATTGGGAAATAGCTCGAATGACATAGTAGTAATGATCGTTCCTGCTCTCAGCATGTCATAAAACCAGTATTCGATTGATAACTACCGTAGTCTACCGTAACCTCAATTACAGTTACTACTGGATGGCGATGGGCTAGTGGGGCTTTTATCGATTGATAGCTACCGTAATCCGATGAACTTCTAAATAAAAATCGATAATCTCTTGCAGTTACTACTGGATGGCGATGGGCGCTGCGGAGGCGTTCGGCATCAAGCACGAGGACAGAGTGTACATCACCATGCCCGTGTACCACTCGGCTGCCGGTGAGGATACGGTAGGGGGAGGTATTGATTGATCGGGGGCGGGGTCTAGATGCTTTCGAATTGGAACTGTTGGAAACGATTTTCCAAAGATTGCCAAACTTGGTGAATCGTGGTTGTTGAGTTTCCTTGTAGCTAGTAGGAACGAGAATGAGGGATGAGGATGGGTGAATGTAGAAAAAATCTGTGAACAAAATATTTGTAAAAAGGCATTCTAGTAGTAACGGAAACTGCACTCATCATCTATTAGTGGGTATCGATTGGTGCGCGATATTAACCCCTCTGCCGCACAGGAATCCTCGGCGTCGGCTCGACGATCACGCGCGGAACGACGATCGTGATCAGGAAGAAGTTCTCGGCCTCCAACTTCTGGAAGGTACGGTAGGATATTGATTGATACCGTAGTTTGAGCATATGGCATTGCAAACTAATGTATTAGTCGTACCATAATTCCCATAAAATCATTTGAGTTTCAGCCATTCCTCATAGTCCAATGTTAGCATTCAAGATGATTTGGGTGAATCACCGTCTATAAAAATCAATAATGATCAATCGATATACCGTATCCCTCATATGATCGTTCCATTCAGGACGCTGTTGCTCACGGCTGCACGTGCTCGCAGTACATCGGCGAGCTGTGCCGATACCTGCTCGCCCAGAAGCCGACTCCCGAAGAGAAGCAGCACAAGGTACGGTAGATTATCGATTGAGTGGAGTTGCAAAATGTCTCCTGAAGAGAAGCAGCATAAAAAAAGCATAAAATGATTTGCGTTCCACCAATTCTTGATGTGACAATGCTGGCTCTCAATTTGATTCCAGCTTGTTTCGAATCAATTGTAAATATAACAATCGATGCAGTTACTCTATCCATATTACGGTATTCATCAATCTATTGCTCAGATCCGCATGATGTGGGGCAACGGCTTGAGAGGAGAGATCTGGCCCGAGTTCACTTCGCGATTCGGCATCGAGCGAGTTGGAGAGCTGTACGGATCGACCGAGGGAAATTCGAATATTGGTGAGTTACGGTAGCGATGGAGTATGGTAACACAATATCGATTGATGTCAATTTATTACTTTGAGCTTGAGACCAATAGGAGGTTTGAAGCGAAACACACTTTGCCACATTCCATTGGCGTTTCACACACTTGTGAAAATCATTCGCCTGCTTCTTACAATCGTTGTTATGCCCTTGTGTAGTATACCAATTATGCCAAGAAATCTGATTATCCCGATCAATACTGATCTACCGTACTCCTCTCTTACCGTACCCCTCCTCATTCCAGTGAACATCGACAACCACGTCGGCTCGTGCGGCTTCTTCCCCATCTACCCCTTCATCTCTGCGCTCTACCCCGTCAGACTGGTGCGAATCGATGAGGAGACCGGACAACTCATCAGAGATCAGGTACGGTAGATACGGTAGAGAGGCATCGAGGACTGACTTTATTGATCGATAGTTGGCTTATTATTGATGATTTTTTTCAGAACGGCCTCGCGGTGCCCTGCAAGCCGGGAGAGACGGGTGAGATGGTCGGCCTGATCAAGAACAAGGTACGGTAGCTTGAGCATTGATGTAGTTCGATTAGTATTGATTGATTACGTTAGACCAATCAATAGTCCTAAGGTACGGTAGTTTATAAATCGATATTCCTCTCAGGACGTGCTGCTCCGCTTCGAGGGATACGTCGACAAGGGCGACACGGCGAAGAAGATCTACAGAGACGTCATCCAGAAGGGAGATCAGGTACGGTAGATTATCGATCGATAACTGAGTTGATACGGTAACCTAATCGATATCAATTGACAGGTGTTCGCGTCGGGAGACATCCTGCACTGGGACGAGCTAGGCTACCTGTACTTCAAGGACCGCAGAGGAGACACCTTCAGGTACGGTAGAGGAGTATCGAATGATTAGCACGATAACATTTTTGTAGAAGGCGTACGCTATGTCGTATAGGTGTGGTTATGAAAAGGCTTTTGATCAATTGCGCTACTTGGTGAATTGAAGTTGACGGGTGCTTTCGTAAGTTAGAGATGTAAGCTCTGTTAGTTTATGCTCCATGTATCGTGTAAAATACTTATTCGACCACTGATGGTGACCCCGCACGCGATAATCGATTATGGATTGATTACGGTAGAGTACGGTATAACAAAATTTATCGATTCACTTCGCAGATGGAAGGGCGAGAACGTGTCGACGACCGAGGTCGAGGGCATCCTGCAGCCGCTGAAGAGCATCGTCGACTGCACGGTGTACGGTGTGGAGGTGAGAGGGCGACGTTTACTACTTTTGCAACTTGTGTCGATTTTTCGACGTGGTGCAGCCGGACGACCTTTACTAATCGAACACTATTGCAGATCGGCAAGCACGAGGGACGCGCCGGCATGGCCGCACTCCAGCTGACCGACGGATGCGATGTGCAGGTACGGTAGTGGAATATCGATCGATTGGAAGAGGAGTACGGTAGTTAGTATTCATTTTCCGTCCAGGAACTGCTCACCGAGGCGGCGCAGAGATTCACGGCCAATCTGGCCTCGTACGCCATCCCCGTGTTCATCCGCGTCTGCAATGAAGTCGAGAAGACCGGTGAGTACTAGATGACGGATCCGCGGGGATTTGACGGCTCTAACGATTGAAATTAGTTTTATTCTAAAGAATGACTTTGTACAATCAGCGAGTTGAAATTCGTGAAGAACTTGAATAGCTGGTGAAGCATAGGTATTCCTACTCTCTCAAACTTTACAATAGAGTGTTTAGGCGTTTTGACGGGGCGTTGTGTTTCATGGTTTCTGTAAGTCACCAAGCGATGACGTTGAGCATTAGTACTGCGGCGTAGAGCGTGCAAAACAATTACCTATACTACGGATCGGGCGGATTGGATTTCACGAATGTGATCCAATTCGTTGCAGGCACGTACAAGCTGAAGAAGACGGACCTGCAGAAGAACGGATTCGACCTGGCCAAAGTGAACAGTGAGTTGGCAATTGATAATCTACTGTATCACATCCCTGATCAATCAATAACCTACCGTATTCCAGACGATCCCATCTTCTTCTTCAACTCGGCCGAGAAGAAGTACATCGAGCTCACGTCGGAGCTCCAGCGACAGATCGATTCCGGAGAATACACCAGAATCTAAGTACCGGTTCTGGCTCTGGTCCCGGCTCTGTCCTTAATAGATTCCCACCCTTGTTTCATCTAGTCTCGATTGCTCCCTCCATAGTTTTACCCGTATAGCCCTTCCCCCGTTGCATCCACACGAGTACACTTACCTCTCTCCTTCCGACGTTTACTAAAATATAAGTACACCCCGATCATGTACACTACACACACCACATTCCTACCGTACCCGACTACATCGATACCGTACCCAGCCACACCACGACCCCACATTCCACGAAACTCACGCAGACACACCACATAGCCTTAAACGGATTCCCAGCCACAACCTGATTCTATTCGAACTCTACCTGCTACTGAATGTAGATCTGACAGTTCTCGTTTCGTATTTCTCAATTGTCGTAGCCTTTCTACGTTTATATATGCACATTGTGCAATCTTGTTACTTCTCTCACAATTGTAAATTGTAGTAATAATTTTTCATAATTATTTCGAAAGAGAAACAGGCGATTAGAGAAAACAAACGAGCGCTTACCGTAGTCCAGATTCGAAAGCGCGCGCGTTTGTTAGGTGTACGGTAGCCTTCCAGATATTGACAGATCTGCTCAATTTATTTTGTCACGAACTGCTTCTCTCGCATTTTCGTGTGCTTTCCGGGGCATTTTCTTTTGTTTTCTTGTGATAACTGCGCATCCTACACCATATCATCATGTTGCGTGCCCCCTCGTATTGTATTACTGGTTGGCTTTAACTTACATTCGCCTCAAATCCCCGAATCGTTCACTGTCTCATCATTTTGTATCTGGTTTGAATCGTCTTTTCGCCAGAATATTGCCGATAAAGTGCAATTAAAACGCCACTTCAGTGCACCACAAGGTATCGAAAAGAGTGTAAAGCGAGTAGTTTAAAGTGTTCTAGAATCTCTCGCACCCGCGGATCTCAGAATGTTTATCCTCCCAGGCTCTTCTCTGACTCTTTTTCTCTTGACTCTCCCGTCTTTCATCTGGATTTTCGGCCTTCTCTCATCCTCTGACTCTCTAAAAGACCCACCACATGTTAGAGATTCTCTCACGAGTCGATTTGCATTTTTACTAATATCTTGCGTTTACCTGGTCATTCCTCGCAATTTAACCATAATTTGCTTCATTTCCAGCCCTTTCCCCGCGCCCGAGCGGTTCTCTGCTCTCGAATTAAGGTATTTTTTCTTGTTTTCTTTGAATTGCATGTTGTGAAAGCGCGTCTGACGAAAAGTAGTGAGGGAGTTAGGGCCGTCATCTGTTTCTGTGATGTTTGATGCATCTCGTGCGCTTGAAACGCGTGTATTACGCCTCCAAATAGCTTCCCGTTGCCTTTGACGCGCCGATAATCCTTGTTGAGACGATAACGGACAGGAGGATGGCTAATCCGTAGTCGATATAGTGGCATTGGAATCACGTCATGATAATTTGAGCAATATTATCCATCTTCGTAACTCTAGCGGCAAATCGACCGGGTTTTGAACTGAATTTTGATCGGTAGGGTATTGAGATGCCCGAAATTGCAGCAATGCTGCACTTACGCCGACTGCATCGGCTGCAATCGTTGTTGCCGTCGACTTCTGCAGGAGGAGGAGGGCTGCAGCTGCAGCAGAATGTGTGAGTCAAATGTCGTTTTGGAAGCTTCTAGCACCTCCCTACGCTGGTTAGCGAGATTGGAGTTGCGGGTGATATTCATACTGTCAGATTACGTTTATTTTCGATTAGTGTTACGTGAAATTGTTCAATAAAAATCGTTTTATAAGACACTATCTGAGAGGATCGAAAAAGTCTTGGCACAGGTCAAAATGCAACCTAAGCCCAAACTTGCACCAAAGGTAGTGCTCGGTGAGTGTACACGGCGGGTACACTGGCTAAGCTCCCAGGCCTCTCCTGGGCGCGGCGCGGTGTTGCCTACCCAAGATGACGCAATATGCTATATCGCGTAAACATGATCCAATCGATTCGGGAGTGGCACAGGTGGCTTCCTCGTCGAATTCTAAGACACTTTTACTTTGGGGTGTTTTTTGCTCAGATTCCATCGAAACATGAAAAACGAGAAAAATGAAAATTTT
>LS521570.1:362674-410463 GCA_900490845.1 Pristionchus japonicus | reverse complement strand
GAATGATACCCAAGATGGTCCTGGGCTCTCCTACCGTACCCCCGGATACTGTAGAAGTGAAACCCGGCGCTCCTAGCACGCAAACTCAATATCCCTCAAAATTCCCCCATTTTGGCTAGAAAAATGCAGAAAATCGGGCAAAATGCTAGAAAGTAAACTCCGACCTTGGCTTGCCCGTAGCGAGCGGCGCTCGGCTAGTGTTATACATAAAAGAACGTCGTGTGACCGATCCTCCGGTCAAAGTAAAGTGCCCCTGGAGCCTCGGGGGTGGATAGGAAGATGTGGCGAATATAAGGTAAATATGTAATCGACCATGGCGGACATTTTTCACGTTGACACTTTTTCGATCCGACCACGTTGAAGGGATCAAAGATCAACTTGCGTGCTAACGCACAAGGGTTTGGTCGCGTAGACGCTCTCAGGTTCGATCCCCGGCAGGGGCAAGTGTTTTGCCGGAATTTTCGCTTGATGCAGAAGTGTTGGGGAGCGGTCGGGGATTGTCGGAAAGTGATCTTTAATGCGTAATTCGTGGCGCAGGGGGTAAGGGGGTTGTCTAGCGAGCAGAAGGTCGGTGGTTCGGATCCCCTCGAGCGCCAAACCATTTGCCAACATTAGGCGACGACCAGGGATTGTCGGAATACGATTTTTAATGCGTAATTCGTAGCGCAGGTGGTAAGGGGTTTGTCTAGCGAGCAGAAGGTCGGTGGTTCGGATCCCCTCGAGCGCCAAACCATTTGCCAACATTAGGCGACGACCAGGGATTGTCGGAATATGATTTTTAATGCATAATTCGTAGCGCAGGTGGTAAGGAGGCTGTATAGCGAGCAGAAGGTCGGTGGTTCGGATCCCCTCGAGCGCCAACCAGTTTGCCAAGTTTAGGCGGCTACCACGGATTTTCGGAAAGTGTTCTTTAATGCGTAATTCGTGGCGCAGGTGGTAAGGGGGCTGTCTAGCGAGCAGAAGGTTGGTGGTTCGGATCCCCTCGAGCGCGAAACCATTTGCCTTCAACCACCTCCCCTAAAGAAAGCCTTCAACCACCTCCCCTAAGGAACGCCTTCAACCACCTCCCCTAAAGAATGCCTTCAACCACCTCCCCTAAAGAATGCCTTCAACCACCTCCCTGGCTAGAAAAATAAATCGCACAGCAATCTTGAGATAGTTCAACCTAAATAGGCTTGCCCATAGCGAGCAAAGCTCGGCTAGTTTTGCTGATAATCAAGCTTTGGTGAAACCCGAATCAACGCTAACACAAGATGATGTGCC
This sequence comes from Pristionchus japonicus, assembly GCA_900490845.1. Classification (NCBI taxonomy): domain Eukaryota; kingdom Metazoa; phylum Nematoda; class Chromadorea; order Rhabditida; family Neodiplogasteridae; genus Pristionchus; species Pristionchus japonicus. Next base: position 409,200 of record LS521570.1, on the reverse strand, counting down.
ATGTTGTTGTCGTTTTATTGCTGACAATGTGTACACTGCAATCTCGTCCAAGTTTACGAGTTGTCCCACTGTCTGGTCCCATTTTCTACTCAAGCCTGATAGTCACGCAGCACAAAGGCTTACTGCTAATGCCAGAAGGGTAGGAGTAAGAAAAGCAGAGTCATAGGCAAGATGGAAGAGTCAATAATGGAGTTAGAGGGAGAGATGGGATGAGAAGGGGAAATGGAGTCGCGAGATTTATGTGGAAATGAAAGAAAGGATGAGGTGGGATCCCGCATTTCATCGTATGCATAATAATCAGCGAGTTGCCTCCTGCTTTGACCAGGTTTCGACGATGGGTTGAAAAAATACCATGCAATTCATGGGGATCTGGCGTTGCACTACTGTATGAAAGTGTTTTGGGGAACTGCATACCACGATCATACTGTGGAGTACAAATACCAACAAATCCATCATTACTTGGAAGAAGGAATGGGTGTTGGGTGTTTCACAGCTTCATGAAAACCTTGGGCTTTCTGCTTGCATCGATGGATGCCAATAATAATAATAATCCATTAAGAATAAAATTAGAAATATTTCAATTGCAGCAACTCTTCGAGTCGGGCATTCGCCGCGATGACCCGCGACTCGCCAAGGTCTTCGAGGTACGGTATAATGAGAGTGTTTTATTGATTTTTTTAAAATTTTGAATTACGATAACTGTGAGTACTCGAGTTTCACAATGGCGCCTGGAAAACTATGAATTCGTACCTGTAACTACGTTGTTTCACCGTCAGTATATATTCGTTAGACAGCTCCATGTGGCGATTTGAGCACAGCTGCGAGTGGTGAATAAAAAAAAACATAGTCTGCTCCTCTAATTGCAATCCTTTGCAGCCCGTGCGCGTCTTGGACAAAAAAGTTCTTAATGATTGGATACTCTAAGAACACTAGGGTTGCGACTTGGAGGATACAAGTTGGGACTATTTCGTAATTTGGAATTGCAGCGCGTGCGCGTCATGGAGAAGCTGGACGCGGAGAATCCGTTCGAGTCGGACAACCTGTATCTGGACAAGGAGACCTTCAAGGAGTGAGTTTTTAAATAAAAGCGCAATCGAATCAGAATTGACTTCAACGATCTTGTGGTTATTCGTGATATTTATGCGGCATGAGTGTTGCGGGGTAGGTAAGAGTCGGACAACCTGTATCTGGACAAGGAGACCTTCAAGGAGTGAGTTAATTATGCTAATTAATATTTTACGCTAATTAGTCATTTTTATATCAAGTTTACCGCACAGAGTTGGGAGGAAGGTGTAGAGTAGGACCTGGGCAAGGAGACGTTCAGTGCGTTGATTGGGTTAATAAAACGTTTTTTTTTCTCCAGAAACCAGCGCACGATTGACCCCAATTGCGTAGCCCATATTCATGGTACCAATGTGGCATCAAAGCTCGGTGACAAATCTGATGATTCTTTCGCAAAACACAGCCAGCAGCAACATTGTAAAGATCTCCCTAGATGGAACTAGTGGAACCAGCAGAGCTTGAATCCTCCACCAGAGCGTGAACCACTTAATTTTTTTCAGTATTTCGTACTTGGGTAACTATTATGCGCCTTTTTTCAGACCAAGCTAATGTTTCTGTAAAGGCTATTACTGCTCGATTATTTGAATATTCGCCCTAATCTTCTCCCCATTCTCACAAGATTCAACGGCGTGTTCGAGAAATGTTCGAGGACAATCAATTGAGCACTGGCCTAATCAAACGCTTTTCTTACCAATTTCGAAATTGCATGACCCAATCAAAAAAAAATTCCCTGTTTCAACTTCTCCCTTTATAGATGCGTCGGCTCATCGATTGGTGTGATCGCGAAGGCGCTCAAGCGGCAGCTGGTCATCCCCGATTGGACGGCCTTCTGCAAGACGATGGGCGATATATTCGAGCAGGTATACGGTAGAATCGTGACGGGTATACGGTAGTTTCGAGGTGGATTACGGTAGGTGTATGGGTACGGTATAGGGGGTTATAGTAGCTCAAGGGAGGGAAGAACCGGACTGGACGGCATTCTGCAAGACGATGGGCGATATTAGGGATGACAAAACGGCCTCGGAAATCGGCGATTTGCCTTGGGAGAGGCGCTAATTGAACGAAGCCGGCTTGGCCAGACATGCAAATTGATCCAAGCCGGCTTCGTCGTCCCTCTCCCTTCATTGGCCGTCTTGAGGCCGGGTTGAAGACGCGACTCAGGCAGAGAATAGAGACCCTCTTTGCATAGTTTAACAAAGGAAGCCTTCGATTGACGACGGCGATCCGACAATAATTGATCGTTTTGCATACGAAGCCGGCTTGAGAGGGGAAAGAGACTCGAGGCCGGCTTGAGGCCGACTTGAGAGAGTCGCCAAGCCGGCTTCGCACGCAAAATGGTCAATTTGCCGACTTGTGGCCGGTTTCCGATTTGTCATCCCTAGGCGATATATTCGAGCAGGTATACGGTAGATTACGGTAATCCCCTGAAGTATAATGGAGCAGGTACGGTTGAAGGGTTACGGTATGAGGGATATTACGGTAGCTCAAGGGTGTGAAGAGTCCTCGGCTGGACGGCCTTCTGCAAGACGATTGGAGACATATTCGAGCAGGTATACGGTAGATTACGGTAGCCTGGGAAGGGTAGTAAGGATCTTACTGTACCCTAACAACTGGCCAAGATAGGGAGGTAGCGGAACTGAGGTCGCGTTGGTTGTGTATGAATAGTAGTTGGCGGCGAAGATGATTAGTGGTACTTTCTATCAAACTAACGTGCGCATATGCAGTAGCAGTTGTTGATTAGGGTTCCATGGATGATTGGTAAGGACTGATTTGGTTGTGAGGCTGATGATTTCGAACTGCCACAGAAAATTATCGCAACGCTTCCTGTGTTTTTACTATTGAATCGACTAGGCACTCCAAGGTTGCTTGGACTACACGTAAATCATTGTTCTCTTCTGAATGTGATCTCGTCTAGGTTCATCCCATAAAAAATACGAGTAGGAAATCACAACTCGATAACATTCTACCGTACTCTTACCGTAATCTCTCTTGAAGGTCCGTCCGGCGCACGCCGGATCCGTTGCCACGTACATCCCGCAGCTGGCTCGCACCGACCCCGGCTACTGGGCCATGAGCATCTGCACGGTACGGTAGTTGGTCGGTTATAGATTGTTTTGAAGGGAATAAAGTTAGTCGACGATCGAGCGAGTGACTGAAGTTATCGTAGTACTGACTAGGCTCGTTACTGGCTGTCAGTGTGTTAGTTAGCCGGTTATTGATTGCTTGGTGTGAGAATAAAGTTTCTCGACTGAGCTACTTTTCAAAACCCGGAACGTTACTGACACTAGACGAACTGAGGTATCATGCGTACTTCATAGTGCATTGGTTAGCTGCGAAGTTGATGAATTTCGAATACGTAGTCAAATAAATATTGATCGTATTGGTGACGAGGCAGCGTTGTGCATGAAATACCATTGATCTTTGATCTTTGATGCCAATGATCTTCTATCTCTCAGGTGGACGGGCAGCGCAAGAGCTTCGGCGATTCGAACCAGCCCTTCTGCCTGCAGGTGAGGCTGGGAATGTTTGAAGGAATTCTATGAAATTGAAACTTCTATTTTTATGTTGTAGGCAAAAAAGGCAGGTTGAGGCAGCTATGAATGACTGGTGTTGCACTCCTGCCAGTGGTTGTGCGATGGTCTTTGGAGAAAAAAATAGGTTCTGATGAGAGAGATACGCATCATGTCTGCCCCGGCGAATTGGTGCTTCCCTGATTATCGTTTATTTCTTGGTAATAGAGTTGTTCAGTGCGAATGTGGGTGCTACTTCGAAAATAAAATATCGTTTGTCCAAGCCCTTCATGTATGCGATAGTGTCCAATGAATCGCCCGGTGAACTTGCGCACTTTGGTTTTCTTATATCCCTAGGCAGTTGTGCTACTCAATGGAGTTCTGAATATTAACATTCGAAAACGAATTTTGGTCTTTGACCTTTGATCATTAATCTCCCTATCCAGTCCGTCTCCAAACCCTTCGCCTATGCGACGGTGCACTCGGCGCTTTTGCGCATCTATACCATAGTATATTCCTAGGAGAAGGGCTCTAGTCAATGCGTTGTACTGTTGATGTCTCATAAAAGATATTGAGCATAGGAAATAAATTTATGTAGTTTGATCTCTGATCTTTGATCTCTCCCTTCCAGTCCGTCTCCAAACCCTTCACCTACGCGATGGTGCACTCGGAGCTGGGTGCGGACGAGCTGCACTCGTATGTGGGGCAGGTACGATCAGAGTGGTCTTTGATCTTTGAACTAGTGACTAGAGTCTAGTTTGTAGTTTGTAGTTTGGTGTCTGAACTCTAGTTTGTAGTATGAACATTGATCACTAGTTGGAAGTTTTGTCGCTGATCTATGATGCTGAATCTTTGTAGTTTGATCGTTGTATTTTGATCTAACACAAAGTAGCGAGAATTCCAACGTCGCTGTAGTAAATTTGTTTCGTTTGGCAGCATGAAGAATTGAGTGAATTGAAGGAGCCGAGCGGACGGCTCTTCAACGATATCTGCCTGGACCATGACAGTGAGTCGCGTTTATTGATTGGGTACGGTAGTTGGGAAGCGGGAATTCGGGTGATGAGGAAACGATTGTGAAAATGTGTCGAATTAGGTGATGGGAATGCACTCACAATCGAAGCTTCCAACGGTCATCAAGCAAAATTGAAGCATTGACTTTCTGAGATATGAAAAAATTCTACGGGTTCTCGATGTTTTAGGGGAAGCACTCCCAGATGCAATTGTGTTTCCAGCGCAACTTATCTATTGAATTCTGTTAACTTGATATTATACCGTCACAGCTGGTTGAAAAAATCTGTCCCATGTTAGGAATGTCTCAGGATACGGTAACCGCCAATTATCGATTTCTTGCAGAGAAGCCGCACAACCCGCTGATCAACGCGGGCGCCATCATCGTCGCGTCGCTCGTGATGCGGCACGCGACGCTGAGTGATCGATTCGATTACGTGAGTTTTCATAGGGCATTTCCCAGGGTAAATGGGTTGGAGATGATACGGGGAAGCAATTTTTTTTTCTCAAGAAATACAGAGGACTTATTGAGGCAATACTTCGTCGTGGGTTATGTGGCGAGGTTGAAACGGGGAGTGGAGAGGGTGGGAAGGGTTGAGTAGAGTGGACCGGGTGGGGAAGAGAGAGCCATCATCGTCGCGTCGCTGGTGATGCGGCACGCGACGCTGAGTGATCGATTCGATTACGTGAGTTGATTTGTAAGGGTAGATAGATGCATTGTTTTGCTATTTTTGGTTGTGAACAATACAATCGACGAGAAATTGCTTCTCTGTCTTATTTGTAATGATATGGTGGGGATGAAACAAAGGATTGGGAGGTGGCCCGAATAGTTTCGAATGATGAGTGGGCGCCATCATCGTCGCGTCGCTCGTGACGCGGCACGCGACGCTCAGCGATCGATTCGATTACGTAAGACATTCTTATTGGCTGCCCTGCTCACAAGCTCTACCTTCCCCTTACTCGGGCTTGCTCAGATATCATAGACGTGAAACGAGAAAGCAATTATTGTTTGAATTTTTCAACAGAGCAAAGAGGACGAATCAAACCAGTCTCTTGTGTTAGGTTATGTGGTGGAGGTGAAACGAGATAGTGAGAGTGGGCGGGGAGATTCGTAAGAGTTGTGGGAAGAGAAAGAGAGAGAGCCATCATCGTCGCGTCGCTCGTGATGCGGCACGCGACGCTGAGTGATCGATTCGATTACGTGAGTCAGATGTCTAAATACTGTAGTTGGGACGGTGTGATCAAGAGATTGGTGTTTTTTTGCAAATATAAGCTGAAGGCCTCTGATATTGCTTCTCTGCATAAAATATAAAGATATGGTGGGGATGAAACGGGAACGGGGAGGGAGCGAGGGGTTGATGAGAATGAACTGGGTAGGAAAGAGAGGGCGCCATCATCGTCGCGTCGCTCGTGAGGCGGCACGCGACGCTGAGTGATCGATTCGATTACGTGAGTGGAATAAAATAGCAAATTTGGTTGAATGGCGCTTGTGACAATGATGAGAGATTATTTATTATTTAAAAAAAAATTACGTTTACAATTATGCGGGGGTGGTCGCACGGAAGTGATGCTACACTTGGTTTTTTAGAAGACGATAAGCGATCAGTTTCCGTATTTCTCGTAGTCGAGTTCGTGTCCATGTGCGAGAAGAGTGGCAGTAGTGATCGTCCACTTTCGCTGCCACTGGCAAGCTGCTGCTGAGGCACTCTGTGCATTATATAACCGATTTCGAATAGATCCTGAAAGAATCATTTTATGGATACGAATTGAAAGAATGCATATGACCAACGGAGATAAGCAAATGCTCAAACTCGATTTCTCTGACCTTTTCCATAGTCATGTTATCAAACCACATTTCTTCATGGTATGGATAACATTCCACTCGATTACTGAGACCGTAAAGCATTTGCGAAGTCCGGAATAGTTGGCGATGAATGTGGTGAAGACTCCAAAGACGAGAACGTGTAGAGTTCTGGAATTGTGTGACATCGTAGATTGAACAATCGAACAATTGCGCGAAATTCGAGCGAGAGGGATTCCAAGGAGCATACATAGACTTTGTTGGAGAGAGCGAGCGCACTCAATCAAACTAGACAACGACGCTAACTTGACTGAGGATGTCTATGCGTTTCCTTTTTATACCCGAGACTCGGAGGGGGGGGGGGGTCCCGAGTCGCTTGGCTTGCCTGATTCACGGCACGAAGCGACGCACGGATGAGGCATCTGACTCTCTCCGATTCGCACGCTCTCTCGCTCTGTCTGGCTGGGACCCGCCAAATGAAAAGAAGACGACCATCAGGCAAATCAGATAAGGGATTCCACAGGGGTAGCTGTGATGGAGTGCGACTTACCTATGTAGAGGTATTGTGCTTGGAATTGAGGGGATTCCGATCAATTTATTTTCTTTATTCTTTCAGTTGATGTTTATGTGACGAGCAGAGTGGGTTAGTGTATTTTTCTGATCGTGCGGAACAACACGCAATTGCTCGTATCAAGGAGTCAAGATGATATGCTGTAGGTGGAATATAAACGTGTTTGGTATATCGATGAATTTGTTCGCGAGAAGATAATCAAAACATGTTTATTTGAACAAAACGCAATATGGTTTCTTTCATTCAATATCTAGCTATTCTGGACGAATTTGGCGTACATGTACATGATGCTATCCGTTTCCATGTCGTCGCAGTGTGTGCACATCTCGAGATGTCGTAGGGGTCGATGGGAAGCCTTCTGGACATTGAAAAACTCTCTCCTTGGCTGTTTTACCCCCTGAAACGGTTGATTGTTTTCGGAATAGAAGGAAATGTCTAGGTAGACAAGTTTTAAATCAAGGTGTAAATAGAAGGTAGTTAAGAGACTCACATAAAGAGTTCATTGTTTTCTCCAAGCTTCACATCTTTCCAGAGGTTGTCACAGTTTTATTCTTTTAAAAATATAATCCATCTTGATTGAAGTAAATTTCTTCAAGGCTGAGAACGTGTAGAGTTCTTAAAATCCATAGAATTCTGATTGAAAAAAGGCGAAAAATTTTGCGAAAATCGGGCGGCAGAGAATGCATATATGCATATATCATATATGATAAACTTTGAAAAATGTTTGGAGAGAAGAACAATGTTTCGAACGAACTAGGAGAATAAAGGTCCTTTAACTCTTTTCCCGCTCGTTCTTGTCAAATGTCTTGTGAGCCACAAAGACACAAAGAGACGCGCGGGCTGAGTGACTGACTCTCTGATTCGCCCGCTCTCTCGCACACTGGGGAGAGATTACGGTAAACGAAGAGAGCAAAACATCTGTTTTTTTTTAAAAAGCAGTAAAAGTGTACTAATATTTGTGAATTGAGCTCGGAGTAAAAGTGTCGCATGTGCAATGGTTTCGAAGATTGTAATGTATTCATATATTTTATCTTGTTGGCTCAACAATTTAAAGTATGATTTGGGTCCATTGCATACAATACTACTGATCATGCTATCGGTGTCATTATAGACGAATCTAGTGGGGCCTCCCTAGCAACTGGTTCGGGTGATGGACTGTCATGACGGGGGAATTGGCGACGAACACTTTCTCCCCTATGAATACATTCCACCTCTTCACATCGTGCGATGAGTGCGTCATCCTCTGGCAAATTTACCCCCTGAAATGGGTCAATAATTTTTGCTCAGTAAACAATTCTGTTGTTTTGTTGACTCACAACTAGTGTTGAATGTCAAGGTCCTTGGTATGAATTGTAACTTCTTCCATTGAACATGATTTTGTTGAAGAACGAAGTGCCTTCAAAGATGGGAACGTGTAGAGTTCTGCAATTTCTAATAATTTTTATTTAGGCAGAGAATGTGAGAAATAAGTGTACAGAGCACGCAAGCGAACTAGAACACAATGGTGAATGACCATTCTTCCTTCTTTGAATTTCGAGTAGATCCGCCTATAATTGGCGCCGGAAAACCGGCTGAGAGCCATGCGCAGAGGGTACTTCACCGGATGAGAACTTTGGGAGGGATGAGACAATTGTTATGCCAGGGACGGAGTTGTGAAATATTGCTCACCCACCCTGCGCCCGCGCAGAGCAATTATCTTCGCGTGCGCGTACGTAAGGCAGTTGATCCTGGATCTAGGTCAACAGGTGGCCTGTATGGAGAATGAGTGGCGTCAGTCCGGGCAGAGCGGCGAGAGAAAGAGAGCACGCGCGCAGTGTGGAGAGATGTTGACCGTTTTGAGCACTTAGAGCGACGGAGCGCATTTGTGATCGGTGGGGTGGATTAGATGGGATAGAGAGTGGGGGTGGTGGATGATCTCTGGGTTTGGAATACTGATAATTTGTTTTGTGAAGATGATTCCAATTTCAATTGTTAGTAAGAGTTGCGGAGCGAATCTACATATGTAGGCACTACAACGCGAAAAATGATGGTTGTGATGATGGTTGTTTTGCAGGGAGGAAAAATTAGCAATAAGTTTATCGCAGCTAGGTTATGGATGTGATGAAACATTGAAATGGAGGTTGCATATTGGGTATCTTCATGGTATCGCTGGCAAGTCTCTACCATTGATTGTATCAGAGTGTTGAAACACGAAATCCGCAGAAATGAAATTCCATAATTTGTAGGCCCTGCAGCAGTTCAAGAAGTTCGGCTCGAGCAGCGGGACGATCGGCTTCAACAATGCCGTGTGAGTGGGAGGATCTTTGATCTTTTAGAGGTTGATCTTTGATCCTACCATGAAAAATTTTAGAGCGCATCTCGCCAGTGTACTGAAGCTTTATCTTACAGTAGCGATTTTCTCATAGTCAATGGCTGTGAGGATTATTTTAGAAATGTAGAATCCTGACCGAATCCTCCCCGCTTATATTTTCGATTTTCTAAATGCTAAACTCTGATTGAGTTCTTCCGCTTCGCAGGTTCCTCTCGGAGCGCGAGACGGCCGATCGCAACTATGCCCTGTCGTACTATATGAGGGAGCACAAGGTACGGTAGCTCTTATTTATCGATCGTGTACATTTGGAAACGTGGTAATTTTGTGTAGGGATAGGGTGCACTGCCTGATAAAGTTAGGAATGTTTGAACCGAGCGATAGAAGTTATCCAACCGATGATGTTCTGGTTCCTTGTTGGCTATATCAGTCAAAGCTGTATGGTTCGTTGATTACATACTCCCCTCGTAGAGTGAATAAGAAAATAATTTACTGTAAAATCTAAATTTTCTATTTAAATTTGGGTTTTATTTAAATTTGGCATAATTTGGGTTTCTGGCTTGAGTCGTTAGTGCGAACAGCGTGGCTTTTCAGTTATCCAATTAAAGCCCACCCGCAAAAAAATAATCATCAAGTTCGTTGCAGTGCTTCCCTTTTAACGTTTTACTAGTCTTGATTGAATTCTCTATACTTATACATTGATTGTTCTGGTTTCTGAGTGCACATATCAGTGTGAGGGGCAGCTGCTTGGCGATCTGTTACGCATTTCTCATTCCATCAGAAATATTCTTTATCGCAGTGCTTGAACAGGGTTCAAGCGTGAGATATTATTATTAGAAAGTTCACGGGATCAGTGATATGTCCGAGAAAAGTTAGATAATTCCAACACATTTTGAACACTTCACTATACCTATAATCGCTATGCGATTAGGGCGGATCAGATATTCATCGATCGGTAATTCTCAATAATCGTTCTATTGCAGTGCTTCCCGCCGAACTCCTCATTATCAGTAGTTTTGAATAGGCTTTGAGGTTTCTGGCTCTGGCTATCAATATACGGGGCAGTATTCTGACGAATTCACTCGATGTTTCAGCCATAAAATATGATTATTGCAGTGCTTCCCGCCGAACACGAACCTGCAGGACACGCTCGACCTGTACTTCCAGCTGTGCTCCATCGAGACGAACTCGGATAATCTGGTGAGGGTGATCTTTGATGTTTGGTCTCTCGCGTTCACTCGAGAAAAGGAACAGTAGGGGATTTAGGTTTCCGAGTTGAGGCATAAGCATGAGCCGCAGGGATTTAATGATGGTGAAGATTTTCCCCCGTGGAACAAATAAATCTATTTCCGTTTTTTCTCAATCCATCACTTCCTAATTGAGTACCGTATCAATATCGTATTCCTTATCAGGCAGTGATGGCGGCCACCCTTGCCAACGGCGGCGTCAACCCGATGAACGGCGAGCGAGTGATCAATAATCGGTGAGTACGGTAGGTCCAGTCAGTTGGCGATACGCGGTGAGTACGGTAGTCAGTTGACGATCACAGTACGAATATTGCTGTTTTCTATGCGAATACTGGAAAAAATCGAATTTAGCAGAGACCGAATGTCTTTTTAGTGGCGCTGAAACGTGAAGGATCGGTTATATTTTTGAAGTGGAAATGCTGACCAGAATTGACTTTGTGCGGCGAGTAGGGAACTTGAGAAAGCGTTGAAACGCGAAAGTGTTATTTTGATCCACCGTTCCTTCTGGCTAGTCAAGAATGCGATGAATGACAGAGTGCGATCAATAATTACCTTAGTCTCAATCTCAGGGCGTGCCGGGACACGCTGTCGCTGATGTACTCGTGCGGCATGTACGACTGGTCGGGCCAGTTCGCCTTCCGAGTACGGTATTGACTAGTTATCGATTATCGATCGACTACAAGAAATACTGGGCCTTCCGGGTACAGTAACTGGGGTTTGATTGATTATGTGTTTCAATTGGTTGTCCTTATCGAGAAGGGAAGGCACCATCAAGGTGCTTTTTTTCATCTGGTACTCGTCTCTGACTTGAGCTCTGAGTGTGAGGGAGATGAGTTTGGTGATTACGAAAAGTCAATTGTTAGCAAAAAAATCTCATTGTGTATTCTTTAGCTGCAAAATTGTCAATCACAGAATAAATGCAAGAAATGAATTGGATCGGTTTGATCAAGACTCACCTAAACGTAAATGTTAAGCACTTTTCTGGTTTCTGCGTTTGGTTATCATTGTGCTTGACTTGAATAACGGTGATCGCTTGTCGACCGGTGATGATTAAAAAAAACCAATCAAATATTGATCGACTACCGTACATCTCCCCTCTCCCATTCCAGGTGGGACTCCCGGCCAAGTCGGGTGTCTCGGGCGACCTGGTGATCGTCGTGCCCAACGTGATGGGCATCTGCCTGTACTCGCCGCGTCTCGACTCGCTGGGTACGGTAGTCACATCGATTATCGATCCCTTGTGCTACAGTAGTCCTGTATATTGTCGTCTCAGGAGTAGTGTGTAGTCATGCATGCTTGGTAGATGGTAGGGTGCTTGTGTGGTTCACGGGAAGAGCTTTCCCACTATGTTTCCAGCGCACTAGAACAACCTTCTCGTGAAATGCGCAAGTGCCGGTAGTTCATTTTGAAAGGTAACAAAACAGCTAGCAAGCAAGAGCTAAATCATATCGCTCTGCTTCTGTTTTTTTCTTCTAGCTGTTGGTACCTTTCAATGCCTAGCCTTGCACTCGCTAATTGCATGTCGGTGATGGTAGCTAACCAGCGTAGCTCACCCTCGCCTCTTTGCAGAAACCGTGTACAAGAGATTCATCTCGCATTTCTCACGTACTGTTTTCGCTTCCTTCTCCTTGTGTTCCGGGGTTACGGTAGCCTCACTCGCGGGGGTTACGGTAGCTCCTCCTCCCTGGTGTGCTGTGGTGCTTCGCTTCTCCCTGTTTCGCAGGCTGCGTGATTGGTGATCTGAGGCGACGAGAGGGATGTTGTTTCAAAATATTATTTTCGTAGTTTGTGTTTCTGTGCTTCACGGGAAGGATAACTTTTTTGCTTCAAATCCTTCGCTTCTAATATCAATCTATCTCCGTAAGAAATGTCTACTATTTATTTTTCCTTCCCGTGAATCACAGTAGCTGTCTTTTTCCAATTTCCATCGATAATCTCCAATCAATCAATATTTTGCAGGCAATACCGTGCGTGGAGTCAAATTCGCGGAGCACTTCATCCAGACCTTCAACTTCCACAACTACGACTCGCTTGTGAGTGGGATACGGTAGTCTGCTGATCGATCGATCGATCGATAATAGCCTGGTGACCTACCGTAGTCGATTGATCGATAGTATGACTCTACCGTACCCCTCAACTCAGGTCTACTCGGACTGCCGCAAGCTGGATCCTCGCCGCGTCGTCGTCGAGCTGGAACAGGAGCACACGACGCGCTTCATGTACGCCGCCAAGACGGGCGACATCTCAGCCATCAAGAGGTGCGTGGTGTAGTCGGAGTCGACGTTTACCAAATCGCAGAATCCGTGCACACCAAGCGAACTTTACAGATACCTCCTGCTCGGCCTCAACGTGCACGCGCGCGACTATGATGACAGGTACGGTATTGGAGTCGTAACGTAGTCAGGGAGGGTTATTGATTGATTGATGGTATAAATCGATATCGACTACCGTAACCCTGTGATTTCCCTTCAGGACGGTGCTGCACGTGGCGGCGTCCGAGGGCGACCAGCACGTGCTCGAGTACATCCTGTCCAAGTGGAACGAGGACCCGCGTACGGTGGTTTATTGATTGGTGGTAGGGTAGCTTGGAGTATTGATTGATAATACGGTAGTTTTGAGGTATTGACCCCGATCAAGTATGATTATTTTGTGTGAAACCGGCTTCGATCGAACCATCGAAATTCATTCAAATCCTCGATCAGATATGTTGGCGGAGAAACAAAAATCGTGTCGATTCATAGCACTCAATGGAATATCCGCTGGAATGCTACTGCAAATATATATATATATATATATATATATATATATATATATATATATATATATATATATATATATATATATATCAGTTTCAATCAATACTCCTCATTACAGTACCCGTGGATCGATTCGGGCAGACGCCTCTCGACGACGCGCAGCGATTCGAGAAGCCCGCCTGCTCGGCGCTGCTGAGGAAGGCGTCGGAGACGTACGAGGAGGTACGGTATTGATTGAGATCACTGTATGAGACCGAGGTGTATTGATACGGTAGGCGGCAAGTTAACATTTCGTTCTGCTGATGAAAACTGTGGGGACACTCGAGGTATTTGTGCCGCTAGGTTATTGAGGGCTCATATAAAATAATTAGATGATTTTGTTAGTAGCGATTTCAAAGGCAGAAGAGGAATTACGCGTAAACGATGTGCAAGAACTTGACATGAACCCATAGCCAAAACTCGCCGGCACCTTTGCAACTCCCGCTTGTTTCACCGAATTGTTTGCAGGGCGCGCCGGCGCGTGAACGTGCCGCAGCCGCGGCGGCCGCGTCCAACGGAGGCGTCGCGGCCTCTCCTTCGCTCCAGTCGCTCACCGACGACTTCTCTGCGGCACTCGCAGCAAAGTACGGTAGTTTATCGATTGAGGAGAGTAAGGGTAATTATCGATCGATACCGTAACCTTTTTCTTCTAGGAGTGACACGATGCACTCGATCAAGGAGGAGAGCGAGAAGAACTAATCGATAATCGACCGAGAAGAGAACCACTACGGGTTACTGTAGCCGTCATACTATCGATCCCCGCATGACCCAGTTTTGCTAGCAACAATCATCATCGCAAATAGCGCTAATTACTTTTCAAAGAATGAATAGAGTTTGTATTTGTATTTCTCATGTCTACTAACAGAAGCTAATAGGATGTTTCATCATGATTTCTCCATTGATCTCCCCCATTCCACTTGAACCTCGCCGCATTGTTTCAAAGAGTTGCGCAAACGCAAATAAATCTTCTCAAGATTGAGATTGTGCTTGAGCTTGGCTGAGATGTTGTGATCCCCATGAAATGGCATTGTAATAGCCTAGACCCATTGGTGGTCTTGGAAGGGAGAACGTGAGAATATCGGGAGTGGGTCGCGGAGCAGGGAAGGAGAATCACTGAAACTTTGGGTGGGGAGACTCGATCGACACCGTGCCACCTGATCTCACATCATCAACTAGTTACCATTCGTTCGCCAGAAAAGGCCGAATGGGTACCAAGTTGACGACGTAAGAATGCTGGTTGGCTACGGTAATCGGAGTGAATAAAGAGGGAATTCTGTAGGGGAATCATCGATCGATACCGCGCTCCCGCATCTCACGTTCGGAACAACTTGAGATTCGCTCGCCTGAAAGGCCGAATGGGAAAGAAGTTGCGAACGTGAGAATATCGGGAGTTTGCAGCAACAATCGATAATGCCAAGTCCGGATAATGGGTTAGGAAGGGGCGAGAGGCCGTTATCAGCCTGTCGCAAGTGGAGGACGTGGGAGGGGGGGGGGGCGGGCGAGCCGATCGATATTCACCGTACTCCCGCTTCTCACACCTGCCAGCATCTTGCCATTCACTCAAAGAACCGAATGGGTAAGAGGCGGCAAGCGTGAGCAGCGAGGGAGCCGAGAAAACGAAATGGCAAAGGGGTCAAACTCGGGAGCCACGCAACAGGGAGACTATCGACGTGGGTGAAGGGTGGAAGGGGCACTGAGGATGGAAAACTGGGGCAGAACTTCGTCAGGACTGTCGAACTACTAGTCGAGAGCAGAGGAACAGACGAGACGACTCGGGGAAGGGAAGGGACTCGAATGGAAGGGATGAGGGAGGGAGAGGAGAGGAGGGAGAGGGATGCGAGGGTAGATCAAAGGACGAGGGGCATCCAATCAGCGTTGGGGTCCACGAGATCAACTTGGGGGGGGCCTGATGACAGTGATCTACGCACCTTTTTGGGAATAGAAACACTAAAAATTGACGAAACTAGTGAAAAAGAAACGGAAACGGGAGCGAACAAGTAATTTCGAAACATTTCGAAATGAAAAATCGATTCAACAATCGCTTACAGTATCCTCAGTCGGAATTCCCACAATTTTTCGTTCCGCTTTAAAAACTTTCAAAACTGTTGATTTCGAGTTGAAATCTGTTCTTTTTTTCATTTTACATTTTCGAAATATGTTGTTTTCTATTTGCTCTTCAAAGATTAGTAATCAAAACTCGCACAAAAAACAATGCAACGAGAGACGGAGCGTCCTCGCCTCTAATCTCCCACCTTGACTCCTCCAGTGCGAGTCAAATCGATCTCATCTCATCTATATAAGATCCCCCGATGCCCGCCCGGCCTCCATTCTAACCGAAGCGAGAGAGACACTATGCCCGTCAAGGAGGACACGTGGGCGTTCCAGGAGATCGGCACGCCGTTCCCCGATGACCCCGTGAGTTTGGAGACCCCGGGTCCCTCCTGGATACCCCTCGGATACCCCTGGATACTCTCCAGGATCCCCAGGATCCCTGGATATCCTACCGTAACCCCCGTGCCTATTTGCAGGTCCGCATTCCCGGCCAGCAGAACATGTACGTGGCGCTGTGGTACAAGTTCGGCAAGCCGGTGCACGGCCGCGCCTGGAACAATGACGGCGTCGTCGAGTGCTCCTTCGCCTACTCCAAGGTACTGTAGGGGTACGGTAGACTACGGTAGGCCTGGGATACTGCAGCTGAGGTGCTGTAGTCTACCGTAATCCTACTCACAATCGTACCTCAGGTCGAGCTCACGGGCAAGCGCGATCTTGGTGGACAGATTCAAATTCTGACCTACAAGGGCGATTACAACAGCAATGGATATTGGTGAGGATACTGTAGCCGACTTTTACTGTACTCGCACCAACCCGTCAAGTTGTGTGATAATGCGACGAATGGGAGGAATAATCGATGACTTACCGTACTCCAGGTACCAGTGGCTTCCGCTCAAGACGCAGGGCGAGGGCCGCAAGGATCTCGAGCTCGTGCGCTGCGGACAGTCGACGCCCGTCATGCTCAAGACCAAGGTACGGTAGACACGGATTATGGTAGTAATCGATAATCGATAATCAATCGATATTCCCTGCAGGACGGCAAGGACCTCCTGGGCTACCTTGATCTGGGCACGGAGGAGGCCAAGGTCGGCAATTCCGGCAAGAGCGAGGGATGCGCGGGAGGCGATACCAAGGTACGGCACCCAATCGATACTGGGATACTGTAGCTCTACCACCGATCGATAATCGATACCGTACCTCAGAACCTTCTCGCCATCTTCCGCACGCTCTCCCCGCCGCCGACCGGCGTGAAGATCTACGATGACATCTGGTGCGACACCAAGTACCGTAACCCCTTCCCGCCCAACGCTATGCTGGTGAGTGTACGGTGGTTGATCGTGAACTGATTTGATCGAAAACCGATATCTACCGTACTCAGGCCGACAATCGTCCTCTGACTACGGACGTGGGCGGCAAATCGAATCAGTTCGTCGCCCTCTGGTACAAACACGGAGAGCCCGTGTTCGGCCGCGCGTATGATGATGGCAATGGAAAGGTACGGTAGTGGGGTACTGTAGCCTATGATATTGTTGGACTACTGTAGCCTCCTGAAGAGTCTACAGGGTAATGAAGAAGAAGGTGAAGAAGGTGAAGAGTCCGTTATGAGAGGCAACTGTAGAGTTGCGTTGTTGTATCGCTTCGGCGGCCATACTGTAGCGTGTCTCAGGATTTATCTCATATCTCAGGATTTCATACTGTATCCTGAGATACGGTTGAATACCGTATCCAATATTGATTTATTCATTCAGGTCCTCGCGACGTTCGGTCAGAACAACCAGGAGAACTCTGGCCAGGAGATCGGCTCGTTCCAGATGCTCGTCAACCCGCCGCCCGGCTCGGTACGGTAGCATACTGTATCATTGTCTATCGTTACCAGACCTACCGTATTTCATTGACATGCCGTATCGTATCATCTTTGTGATGCCTCTAGCGGAGGCCCTCTACCGTAGAAATAGCCAATCGATCTGACTTCCGTAGTCCTGATCCTACCGTAACCCAATCAATTATCTCTTCAGGAGGGTCTACAGTACCAGTGGCGTCCGTACAGCCAGTCTAAGGCGGATGGATTCGTGCCGGTCCACGTGGGAGACTGTGCGCCCTGCATCCTCAAGGTATACGGTAATTTGGGAGTACGGTAGGATACGGTATCGATTGATTACAGTAATTTCGGTTACTGTAACTTGAACCAGTATCGGGTAATGAGTGGTCTTTGGATAATGTAAATATCGATATTGATGCTTCAGGGATACGGTAGGCTGGTATCGATTGATTACTGTAAGCTTATCGATTGGCAGGACGGCGCGCACGAGCTGTGCGGCAACATCAACACGGCCAAGGAGCGCGCGACCGCCGGATGGAACGGCAAGGAGAAAGTACGGTAGATTACGGTAGTCTAGGTTACGGTAGTTAATCGATTATTGATTTTCTCCAGGTCATCGAGGGTCCCAAGTGCGCGCCGCTGCTGGTTCTGTGCAAGAAGAGAGTCTAGAGCTGCGATGTGGGCGGGCTACCGTACCCTCGAGATACCGTATCCCCACTCCCCGGTCGCTTACTACACGAAGATAAATATGAAATTTGTATTTATGAGAGATTGAAATCACAAGACATTGAATAAGGACTAAAAACATACACCACTCTTTCTATTTGATATTGCGAGTTGTTCATTCATCTCTGACTGCTTTCTTGAAAACAATGAAAACAAATCATTGAAAACAGGAACAATAATGAACATCTCCATAGATCTATGTACTTCACCAGCTCTCTGTCTCATCTGTTCAAATATTCTTCATTTATGGTTCTTCATTCATTACATCAGTACAATTTCGGACGTTCAAGTTCTGCGCGTTACTTAGCAAGACATCGAAGAGAACATTCGAAATGAAGAGAACGTTTGATCGGTGCATAGGTTAGATACAATTCGCATAAAATTTGGACTACAGGGACTGGCCCACATGAAGTTGGTTGAGAACAGGGGGTGAGAGAACAAGGTACGAGATGGGTTTGAGTATGGGTTCGTACTTCATTCTGAATTCAGGAACGAAGAACAGGCGTCTCGTGCAGAGATTGGGTCATTCAGGTCACTAGAGGGTCTACATGCAGAAGTGACGAACCATGATACAATGCTGCACCAGGGGTAGCATGATAGCGATATCTACAATTCTGAAGGATGAACTAGGTTTCTACATCGAACCAGGTCGAACGAGTACGGGTAAAATGCAACAGAACAACAAAATCGTTGCCTAATTGTAAGTAGTGAAATCAATACATATTATTACTACGATGGGCTTCGGGGTTCCTGAAGGGATAAGTTAGAGGAGGGAATGGATCAATGAGAGATAATGTACAATAGAGGGATTCCGTTTCGATATCATAAGACGAGACTATGGATGGACAAAGGATATTTGAGTTAGAATCGATGAAAATACAAGTGGGAGATGCACGGTGATGATTATTTGGGTACGGTAATCGATCGAGTATCGATCAGGAAGTAGAGCTATGGTAAGATCATTCATCGATGTCCATAAGCCGGCTCTTGGCATTACGGTTATCTCTCTCAAAGACGTCGATATGCTCGAATTCCTGAGGCTGAAAGGAAATTTTTTGAATACGGTAGCGCGAGAAGTTTACTGGGATTTTGTCACGAAAAGCAGTTCACAACTCGAGAAACAATTCGCTCTGTGAACGAACATAAAGCACAGTGAATTAGTACCGCATGCTCCGGACAGCAGCGAATTATCCTCCCAGCTTGGATCACAATCTTCGGCCGTTGTTGCAACTCCCTCCTCTCAGCTGCCCTCACGGCTTCCAACACGTCAGCGAGGTCCTCGTCCTTCCCTGAAACAGAAACCCTCAGCATCAGGCACTTCTCAACCTTGGGCTCCACGACATTTGGGAACTTCTCTGTTTTTTGGCCCGCGCTGCGACCGCTCTATGAGGGCGCAAGGTGGAGAATGGCAATGGTAGGGCCAGAATACTCTGTTAGAATAGCCCGGGCCAAAAAAAGAAATGAGTATGAAGTGCGTATGCACTACAGATTAGGGTGGCGAATCCGGATCCTCGGGTCGCTATTTTAGAGGGACTCGTCGGGTCAGAGTCGGCTCATGCGGATATCCGTACCCAGTGGGCGATCGTAAAAATGAGCCGAAAATGAGCCGTTTTTCGGCTCCAAGCCGGCTTATTAACGGATATGCTCTCAATGGTCCGAATGAGAAAATTTAAGCATATTTTGAACCGGCTCTTCGAGTTCTTCTCTCGATTCAGATTTCAAAGATGTATAAAAGTCCTCATTCGGACCACTGAGGGTCGAGAATCGAGCCTTGATCCGAAAATGAGCCGGTTTGGATCCGAAAAACGGCTCATTTTCGGCTCATTTACCCAGTGGCATAGATGAACGGATGACCCGAGAGAGAGAGGTTGTAAACGCGCCTCTCTCGGATATCCGTCTGAGGTGGTAAACAAGTTCGGATATCCGTGATCCGGATTCGCCACCCTACTACAGATAGCCATAGAGCGCGAAATACGGGTCGCCGTGTCTTCATTTCGCACACTTTCTCACCGGTCAGAGATAGTGTGTAGACAAATTCCTATCGGACTGTTTTTCGAAAATGGCTGCTAAAATCGATAGACACTTCCTTCGGTGTTCTCGGTGTTCCTCGTCTTGATGCTATACTGATTCGATGTTCTTATTTAGGCTAGAAGTAGAGGTGGCCTAACTAACAATAAGAAGATAGAATCGCTAGTAACCCACTCTGTTTTTGGATCTTCTTCCAGGTGTCTATAGCCATGGCGACGACCAAACAGGCGCCAACGATCACAGCCACAACGAGAATGACTCTGTCTCGGATATAGCTGAAATCAGTAATTATAAATTAAGCTATTGAGGGTTAATGAGAGGTTTCTCAGGGGTTTCTAGCTCCAAAATTTGCTATAAAAATGAGCTGGTGTTTGAGACGACATAGGTGATTACAGGAAACTCACATTCTTTTCGCCTCCTCATACATCTTCAACCAGTCATTCGCTCCGCGGTCTTCTGAAAGAAGGATCGATTGATCTTTGATCTACCTCATGCATCGAGCGTTATTCAACTTCACTGTTGCGTAGAGTTCGAAATACGGGTGATCGTCTCTTCATTTTACACACTCTCTCGTCGCCCTGACCGGTGAGAGAGTGTGTGAAATGAAGAGACGATTACCCGTATTTCGAACTCTACTGTTGCGTTCTCGACCTCTCTTGTAAAGGACAGTCTTGGAAATTCCCAGCTGTACTTTCCGCGAAATTTTGACGCAAAACGATGAAAAACGTACTCGCAAGGTACTGTCTGCTGTAGGTAGAGTTTCCGAGCGGACGATACTTCTCGGGATCGAGGGAGTCACGGGAGATCGTCAGCGAGAAGTTCATGCTCACCTGATGGAGAGATACTGTAGGTAGGTAGGCCTATCGCTAACTGATTGTGAGTAGTAACAGTTGCTAAAAATACACATGCGTACCTCAAAGCTACTCTGCGGCTTGAAGGTCAGTTCTCGACGAAGAGAAACGTCGTCCGAGCACCATGAGATCGACGGACACTGCAGAGATCAAAGATCAGAGATTAGAGATCAAAGATCAAAGATCAAACCTCAACTCACCCTGTCGACTCCGACGGCTTGGGAGAACCGTTCGCCTCCCTTGCACGGCATCACTTCACACAGGAGGTGGAAGGAAGGGAGATCGGCGGGGTCTCTGAAGAGAGGTTAGGGATCAGAGATCGCAATTTAGAGTTCGAACTTCAACAATCTGATCCGAGATTTGGTGCCAGAATCATGCATGGAACGCGATATTTTTAGGGTTCCTACACGTTTGATTAGCGATTGAAATGAAAGAATTGCTCACTCATCCTCGAAAAGTGATTCCTCCGCGTTGAAGTAGACGTAGAGCTCGTAGGGGATAGCGATCATTCGCCCCTAAAAAGATCAAAGATCAACTACAAACTACGAAATTCTCTTTTTCCGGGATGAACCAACAGACTATGAACTACAAGAAGGAGAACTACAAGAACATTCTCTCTATCATCCAACTGAAGAAACGCAAATACCATTATGAGATCAAAGACCAAAGATCAAAGATCAAACGCACACTTCCGATGGTGATCAGAGTTTGGTTGTTGTCTCCAAAGCGAAGGGGGCAGCCATTGTCGAGTACGAGTCTTCTCGATCGCTTTCTTTCATTGACGATCCAACACTTGAGCGGGTGCAGCGAAAGTGCAGCCTCTGAGAAGATCAAAGTTCAAAGATCAAAGATGAACCGCTTACCGCTTGGGAAGTGGTGATGGAAGCTGGCTCGGATCGTAGTGCCCCTCAGCACGTCTACGGTCTGCCCCATCACATCCTCGGTTATCGTATCGTTGCCGTCTACCGTATTCTTCGATGGAGCAAGCTTCCGGATGTAGGGAAAGGGCGTCAGGGACTCGAGTTCGATTCTGGCCTGAAATAGGATTCGTAGTGATGATGCAACACACTGTTTTATAGTGTTGAATCACTAGAATGTATGTGCAAAGATCAGAGTTCATAGCTGGGTTGTGAAAAAATCTTACGGTCTCTCACTTTCCCATGCTCTCTCGCTTTGTTTAACCGGCGAGAGAGCATTGCGAAATGAAAGACCGCAAATGTTTTGCACAGCCATGGTTCATAGACAAAAGATCAAAGCTCAACTCACGCTTCGCTTGTCCAGGTTTCCCGGCCGAACGCAGAAAGGGATTCTTACTGCACGGAGCCCGTGCATCTGCAACCGATTACAACAACAACAACAACGACAATGATAACAATAACAATGCAAACAACAACAACTTACGAGCATTTCGTGAGTCCACAGGTCCGAGTGCTTTCCCCATCTGGCTTGGCCCGTGAATGACTCCTTCATCGGCTTGTGAGCCAGGTCACACGCGCCCCAGAGAATGCTTCGATCAGCGGAAATTGGTAGCGTCCAGCTCTGCAAACAATAACAATAACAATAACAATAACAATAACAATAACAACCACAACAACAAGTTAACATACGATAGCAGTTCTCTTGACTAGGGTTGCAGGTTCGGTATCGATATTACCGCACTCTCTCGTGCCTGACAGTTTACACGAAATAGCATGCAAATGTGAGAGAGTCACGTGCGGTATTACCGCAAATTGCGGCATAACCGATTCCGTCCCTGCAACCCTGCCAGCTACCGTAATCCCTTTATCGATCCCCTGGCAGCTACCGTAATCCATTTATCGATCCCCTGGCAGCTACCGTAATCCATTTATCGATCCCCACCTGCACTGTGGCGACAGATCCGTCGTACTCGGTGAAGTTGCTCCAGACTGGCTCGCAGAACTCGTCGAGGGAATTCACTCCGATGCTGAACAGAAGCAAGAAATCCGGGTTGCCGTCTCTTCATTTCACACACTATCTCGCCTCTGGTAAGAGAGCGCGTGAAATGAAGATACGGCGATATTTCGAACTCTAGTGTGCAAGGGCCGATCGATCCCCTGGCATCTCATGATGGCTGCTCTACAACTGTGCTATGTCTACCAACTGAAGTAAGGTCGCCATGCACCAAATGCGTCTCGCTCATCTTTCAAGATATCCAAGCTCTATTGCAGTGCAAATTGGGGAAAAGACATTTTGAATTTGACGTAATCCTGCGCTTTACTGTTCGTTATGTACAGTATCGAAAGCCCTCTGGATAGAGCGAGGGCCCAAATATAGCCTATCGATACCGTACTCACTAGTAGAAGTCCTTTGTTAGGTAGATCTTCATCTCGTCTTCAGTGCATACGGTAATCAATCGATCTTCATTCTCGATTGCATCATCGTCGAAGATCAGTTCGGTGATGGCTACGGTAGTTACCGTAGCGATCAGCAACAGCGATCTCCAACCCATTATCGATCGACTTCCGTGGCTAGATACGGTATCTGCAAATCGTTATCGATTGAGATGGCGCACGTTGAAGCTTCGCGGACGCGACATAAAAATGCTTGCATGGAGGATGAGAAGAATAGTCGAGGAAGCGAAAACCAAGTTATAGGTTGAAGAAATAGAGAAGTAGAAAAGTAGAGAATAAGAAAGGTTACATCAGCAATAGAATTTCTAATGAATGTTCGGATGAACATGATTTCGAGACAGGCCGAAAAAATCAGCGGCAGATAGATACGAAATCATATGCGCGCGATAAGTTTCACGCACTCATCATTTCGCATGCTCTCTCATCTGTCTGACGAGAGAGCGTTGCGAAATGAGAGTGCCTAATTTTTTCACTCTCCATCCCTTCGTCAGACATGCAAGAGAACACGCGAAATGAAAAGAACGATTCATCGGTGCATAGTTTACATACAATTCGCATAATAATTCGAGTAAACGAACTGGCCCTCGAGGGGTTGGATGAGAACAGAGAATGAGAGAACAAGAGGGAGTTGAGTTCGAGTATCGGACACTCCATTCAACATTCGGGAACGAAGAGCAGGGGACGGGCCAGTTTGGCACTAGATCGGATGAGAACATTCGAATGATACTGGATGAGCACCGAATTAGGGCGAAAGAACAACAGTAATAGAAAGAAGGGTGCTCATCCAATAGGATATCATCCGAACGTTCTCATCCGGTCTAGAGCCGCGATGAGAGAACAGAGGAAAGAGATGAGGGGGTTCAAGTTCGAGTTTGGGTCACTCCATTCAACATTAGAAGGGGTGTTTCGTACGTTGAATGTACGACGGGTCAGGTTAGCTCGCTAGAAAGTCTACATGTATACAATCGACGAAAACATGATAAAATACTGCACCAGAGTAACGATATCTACATGAATTATGAACTACGATTCTACATCGAACAATGAGTTCGAACGAGTGCGTTAAGAAATGCAACAGAACAACAAAATCGCTGCATAAGTAGTGCAATCAATACATATTATTACTACGGTGGGCTTCGGGGGTTCCTGAAGGGATAAGTCAGGGGGGAATGGATCGATGAGAGGGTGGGATACTGTACAAGGATACGGTATCGAGATCAGGGAGATTGAAGGGTTTGTAGAGACTATGGATGGGCAATGGTAGCAATCGATACCTCGGTGTGATATTCAGTAAACAATCGATGAAGATGGGGAGATTCTGTACAGGACTTAGGTCATTAGGGTACGGTAGGTTATCCATTATCGATCGGCGACTTTACTGTAGGAGGGATGGCGTATGGACCGATTATCACGAGCGAAGGCAGCCAAGTCGACGAATTGCAGGTCATCGTGCTGAAATTCGTGGTGTGGATACGGTAGTGGTGTATTGCTTAATAGGGCGAATTGATAATCGTCGCCTCTCTTGATATGCATTACCGAATCTATCGGATTGTTTTTTACGACGTTATTTAGTCCACGATTGAATTTGTTTCAAAAAAAGATAACAAAATAATAATAATAATAATAATAATTTTAATATTAATATTAATAATAATAATAATAATAATAATAAATAATAATAATAATAATAATAATAATAATAAAATATTGATTACCTCCGGCTCGGGTTCGGGCCAGGCTCGCAACTCGTTCAACTCCGCGTCTCTCCTGCCCTCAAGGTCCGCCTTTCCTGTAGAGAAACTACGTTAGGTGGTATGCATTCGAGAACTCAAGTCGAGCAAACTGGTAAGACTCAAATCTTGTGCATGATTTGACTTGGCTGGTTTGCTCTCTTTACTCCATCTATTGAACTGGCTTCCAGTAGGTTTCACTATTTTCCACGGGAATTCGCGATCTTCTACTAGAAACTTTGTTTGCGAGATTTCTTTTTCTGCTTCCAACGACAGGCTAGCCAATAAAAGTGGGCGGAGTCAACCTAGAAGTGGGCGGAGCTACTTACTCTCTTGAATCCGCTGCATCCTTGCCAAGTAGATGTTGAGGATGGCCAATCCGATGGCGATCAGCACACCGACGGAAAAAATGGCGGCGAAGATGTAGATCACGCGCTCTTTCGCACTGCAATTAGCGTTAATTAGCTAATTAGCATTAATTAGTCTAATTAATCTAATCAATATTCGTACATCATCTATTTCATTCCAGAGATATCCTAGGGATGCTCATGATTTAGAGCAATCAGCGTTAATTAGACTAATCAGTCTCTAATTAGTTAATTAGTTTATTTAACTGGCTGAGTATGCCTACCTCATAGTCGGTCCCTGCCCATTCGTCTGTTGAGTGTCTGCAAACAGGAAACATTGATCTTTGATCTTTCTACGATTACAGTACCCTCAGGTACCGTATTCCCAAATGGCTACCGTATCCTACCGTACTCACCTGTCCGTGGTCGGCGAGGATAGTAGAGTGACTTGCCGAGTGATTTGATCCCGGCTAGCGGCATGATATCGGGCAGGGCCTTCAGCGAGTACGTCATATTGATCTGCGAGAGATACTGTATGTGATGGCTGATACGGTAGGGTTATCGAGTACTGAGTTTTCGGAACTTTGGGGCACTGATACTATGGCGATTATGGTATTGCTATCGACGAGTGAGCATTAGGAACTGTCGCACTCTTTGTAGAGAAGTCTAGTGTTTCGTTCAATTGATGCTGATATTTCAGCGACTACGGTAGGATTATCGACGAGTGAGCCTTTCGGAACTATTGCTCTTTCTGACGCAGCGCTCATCATTTCTTGGGCCCTCTTTTGGATCATAAAAGTTTTCATATTTCTGACCTCAAATGACTGTTGAGGCGTGAAGTCCAGATCTCGCTGGAACTCTGGGTAGTCCGAGCACCAGTCAGGCCGGGGGCACTGCAAAGATCAAAGATCAACGATCAAATACCAAAGATCAAAGATAAAATACCTAAGACCAAAGATCAAAGGTCAACTGACCCTGTCCACTCCGACGACTTGGCTGAACGAGCGGTCGCCTCTGCAGAGCATCACCTCGCATTGGAAGTGGAAGGGAGGCTGGTCGAAATAGGCCCTGAGAGTTCAAAGATCAAATTCAACTGAGAGAGATCAAAGATCAGATTATCGGGAGTTCCTTGTGTTGTAAGCAACCAAGAATACAAAGAATCGATTTTTACCCAGATTATTCCCCCTACAACTTCCCTCCTAAACATTCTCATTCTCCGACTCACTATTCAGTCGGAGCTGTTCCGAAAAAAAATTCCGAAAAAAGTGCACTTACTGGCCGGGAAACAGCTGCTCGACAGCGTTGAAGTAGAGCTTGAATCCTTCGCTGTTCCAGCTCGAGGTAGGATGCTGAAAAGATCAGAGTTCAAAGATCAAAGTTAAAAGATCAAAGACCAAAGATCAAAGACTAACTCCGCCCAGTGAGACGAGGGTCTGGTTCAGATATGCTGAGATATGAAGGGGACATCCATTTTCCAGGACCAGTCGCTTCTTGTTGTTACGATCATCGTAGAGCCAGCAGTTGAGAGGGTAGAGGGAGAGACCGGCAGCTGGGAAGGGGCGGAGTTTAGAGATCAAAGATCAAAGATCAGGCACTTTTTCAATATATCTCGCAGCCTACATTCAGGGTTTGGCCTCCGAGATCAAAGATCAGAGAACAAATATCAGGAGTTTGAGCTTAAAGCTATGGCGTCAGGGAAGCTAAGGGCTCTCTGGAAGATCAAAGTTCAAAAGCAAAGATCAAAGATTACTCACCTTTGGGGTACTCGTGGTGGAAAATCATTTGGAACTGCGATGATCTGGCCACTTCCACCGGCCTGCCCGAATCCTCAGTCTCCGTTCCCTCAAATCAATTGTTTATCATGAAGCCCCCATACACCCACCCCCCAGCCCTTCGGGCAATGATCGGAGAGTGAAACTCAATCATTGCCTCGGCTGGCGCTGTTTCAGTTTCTGTCCCGGTAGATAATACAACAATATTAGGAGTGATCACGATTTCTAATACCACATGATATTACGATGTCACAATAGGGTGACAAATAGACTATGGAAGACAACGATATGAGTAGTCACTTCAACGTCTCGCACTCCTCATTCCGCGTACTCTCTCACCCAAAAAGCGGTGGATTTACATAGTAAGTGGCAAGTTACATCGTTGTCTTTCAAAGTCTAGTGACAAAGGTAAAGACAGTGCAAGGATGGCAAGGAACCTCAATGACGATCCTCTTGGCTGTGGGGAGGGACTGTTTCGTGGCGTAGGACAGGGCATCGACATGGATGATCGCCTGGAATTGCGTAGGGATGATGCAATACCTACCCAATGCCAACGAAATCACTGTAGCGTTTCGGAAACAGACTATTCCGCATTGCAAGTGCGGATTTATTCCCGTTTTTGCTTGAATTTTTTTCGCCCCAAATTGCCGCCATGCAACGCTACTGTTGACCGGTTTCGGTGAAAGATTATATGGCATTTCAGCGCGCTCTCATAATTTACTCAAAGGGTTACGTGAAAGTTCCTCGCCCAGTGATTATACGAGCGCTTCGAAAACAGATTCCAAGTGCAGGCCGCTAATTTATTCCCGGTTCGCTCACATTCCTACGTGCTCTTTTCTCCGTAGACGCAGTCTTTCATCCTGCACTCTCCTCATTCCCCGTGATCTCTCACAGAGCAGGTGAGAGATCAGGGCAAAGTGAGAGAGCCCAGACATCGATGCAGTCTCATTTGGCAACCATGAATTCTGCGAAGAAAGGTACGAAACATTCCGCTCTCTCGATTCCGCGTTGTCTCTCGCAGGCTAGACAAAGCGAGAGAGCACGCGGAATTGAGAGAGCATCAGAATACTCGACAGAATGCAACATTCAGCTTGGGAAAGTGGATGTGCATACATTCTGGATGAAGCTCGAGAAAGGGTGTTTTCAGTCTAGACGAACCCTTTGCCTAATGATGACGCAAGCGATTTGATTAACTAGAAGCGCAAAAACGAGAAGAGTCCCACTTGAGTCTAGACCGGAAGGGCAGAGACTGGGGAAACCACTTTCCAGCGTCGGGGAAAGCAATTTGGAGCGGACCGCATTTGGAAACACTTTAGACACGAAACTAATGACATGTCCGGGCAAAGTCTAGACTTGTTTACGCTGCGATAATCATGGTTGATAATCGGAGTTTAAAGATCAGTACACTAAGTCCTATGAAATTCGCGTTCTAATCAAATTTAACTGTTTGTCCAGACTGAGACAGCGATCGAATTGATAACAGAGATTGGAACCGGAGATCAACTGATAGCTGTGGGGCAATAATATTGTCAAATGAGGAAAAAACCAGAAAGATCAAAGACCAAAGATCGAAGATCAACTCACGCCTTCCGTGCTCAGGTTTCCGGGCCGAATGCATCGGACGCCGCGCACGGTGTCGAACCCGTAGAACTGCAACTTGTTGTTGTTATCATTGTGTTTTTTCGTTATTGTTTTTATGATTGTTATTGTTATGCCAACTCACGAAAATCTCGTGCGCCCACAGATCGCCCACTTGCACCCAGTCCAGCGCACACCCGCTGCCCTTGCTTCCGTCCACCCGCGAGAACGTCCACACCTGCAACAGAATAACAATAACAATAGTCAAAACAATAACAACAACAACCGTTGTTGTTGTTGTTGTTATTGTTGTTGTTTTTGTTGTTGCTGCTGACCTGCGCTGGGATCACGCTGCCATCGAAGTCCGTGAAGTTGGTCCACGTCGGCGGACACGGTACGTACGTGTTCGGGTAGATCCTGAATGGAAAATGTTACCGTTATCCTGAGTCTACCAAGTTTCTCGTAGACTACCGTACTCATTTGAGCCTACAGTTGTTGAATCACTGTTGAACCGTAACCCAACAATCTGTCAGCTACCGTATCCTACCGTACTCACTTGCCGAAGTCCTTGGTCAGATAAATCTTCATCTCGTCCTCGCTGCATACGGTAATCAATCGATTTTCGTTTCCTCTCGCATTATCGTCGTCTGCGGGATCGCGAACTGAAGATACGGTAGCTACCGTAGCCAGCAGCAGCGCTGCTCCTCGCCAAACTCCCATATCGATCGGCTAACTACTGTATCTGCAAACAATTATCGATTGAACTGAGGGAACTCTGAAGCTTCGCGACGCGACATGAAAGAAAGTAGCGAAAGCATCAACAGATAGATACGAAATCATAAGTGTGTCCCTAGACGATCAGAAAGACGAGAGAGCACGCAAAATGAGCAGGGTGCATTGGATTCGCCTACTCATAAACGGGAGGAGACGATTGGGATGAGGAGACACAACATTCTTCCAAAATAGGCAAGGAGGGGGAGGACCCTCCTCGTTTCACGTGCTCTCTCTTCGGTCAGAGGCAGGCGAGAGAGTGTGGGAATCGGAGAGGGTGGGACGGAGAAGTTGCACGACGGGTGAATCAGACAACGCGTGCGGTGCAGAATGGAATGGGGGAGGCGATGGGGAATGGGCGGCTAATGTTCCCATCGTGATGTTGATACAACATCAAAGAGTTCTAGCATAGAGAAACATCACCAGAAGCATCGGCAGCTTTTTTTCCCATAGTGATTGTAGACCACAAGATCCATACAGTTTTATATGAGTCGACAGATGGAGTCACCGAAAAAGCAGCAGCTAATGTTCCCATCGTGATGTTGCTACAATATCAAAGAATTCGAGCATCTCCATGAAACAGCAGCTAATGTACCCATAGTGATTGCAGATTCCCGGAATTGATTGATGCAGTATCACAGAGTTCTAGCATAGGGAAACATCACTATGAAATAGCAGCTAGTGTTCCCACAATGATTGTAGACCTCAGAATAGATGCATACAGTATTCTATCAACTAGCATAGGGAATCATCATCAGTTAATATTCCCATCATGATGTTGATACAATATCAAAGAGTTCTAGCATAGAGAAACATCTCTATGAAACAGCAGCCAATGTTCCCACAATGATTGCAGACCTCAGAATAGATTGATACAGTACGCTATATTAGATAGATCCTGTACGGATAGCGCCCCGTAATGCAGTATAGTTGATCCAGATCATTCCTCTTTCGCCATCTCAGAAACACCGAAAACGATCCAG
Organism: Pristionchus japonicus; assembly: GCA_900490845.1. Classification (NCBI taxonomy): domain Eukaryota; kingdom Metazoa; phylum Nematoda; class Chromadorea; order Rhabditida; family Neodiplogasteridae; genus Pristionchus; species Pristionchus japonicus. The sequence continues at coordinate 378,869 of LS521570.1, read as the reverse complement.
ATTCGGCGCCAAAGTGCTCTCTCATCCTCACATTTGAACGATCAATAACCGCGAAATGATCCACTTTCAGTATCACAACCGTGCTAAACTGTGGCGTGGCGCGTCTCCATGTTTTCCTATTTTTAGCACTACAGTAATCTCCCTAGGCTACGGTAATCCCCTGACGGTCAGGGAAAACCGCTACCCCCGTGATGCTCTAGACAATCCGATTGGTGTCGGTGTGTCTCGCCGAGATGATCCAATTTCGCAAAGGGAGAAACGGGTTGTTTCAGCGATCTAACCAGTATTTCTTTTCCCAGAGATCAAAGATCACCCCTTGTCATCAATGTCAGCACTTATCATCAATCACCAGGGCGGGCTGTCTACTAGGCAGAGGGACGGAGAAAGGGTGGGCGAGGGGAGGAAAAAAGAGCGGTGTGTGATAGAGAAGGGGGGAATTGATTTCACGCATCCCCCGAGAAGAGAAAGGGCACAAAGCGGTGCTGCCTGGCACACGAATGGAATTCATAAAACCCGATCAGCACTGATTCTGCATTATGCATTCTCGCCAGACAGAGAAGGCGAGAGAGCAGGGAGATCGGAGAGGGTTAGAGATGGATGAGAAAGAGAAACAAGAGAATATGAATCATTGGTCAGCAGAAACAGCGGCGATTGTGGACAAAAAGGTTCGTAAATGTCCCTCTATCAGACCGGTGCGGACCGGGTGATCTTTGATCTTTCTGAAAGCTCAATTCGGAAGAATGGAAGAAGTTGTCCTCCGGGATAAAGAAGTCTGGGGAGCCAGACTCAGACTCACCTTTGACGTTCAGAAAAGTCCAGACTTGAGGAGGAAAGCAAGAGTGCAATAAGGACGCTCATCACTGTTAATCTCTGAGCGTCTGAGGGACTCAGAGATAAGGATTCAGTGATAGACAGTCTATGAATCTTCTAAGAGATAGAGGGCAAGAGTGTAAGGGCCAGCCAGAAGAGTCAAGGGCCTAGCACATGATTCATTGTCAGGGCAGTGAACTTTGAAGGGTGGTGGAATCCCAAGGAAGAATAAATGCGGCTCGACACGAACAGGCTAAGTTCAACTCCTAGTTGAGCCATGCCAAGAGTAATATCTGAGGTCCAGACAGCGCATGGAAACAAAAGAAGGCAAAAGTGCGGACAAAGGACCAAAGAGCCTTCGCCTAGGTCCATACCCATGATTCAGGGCTGTGAACTTTGTAGAAGAGATAGAAGAGAAGAGGTCACGATGTAAGAGAGTAGAGGTGGCAAGGAAAAAACGCAGACTGATCGTTGATCTCCCTAAGGCCCTTGAAGGCGCAATGCAAGAGGGCAACGCCTGGGTTGAGGGAAAAGAAAGGCTGCCTAAAGATCAACTCCTATCTTAGAGATTTCGAACAAAGGTCTTCACTTGAGACAAAGGCCAGAGCTGGACTCTGTCTCCTGGAAGCTAGACAAGAGACTAGAGGGCAACCCAAGGGCCACGCTCAGAGAGAAGCAAGAAAGATCAAAGATCAACTTCCTATCTTGGATGCTTCACCAAGGGCCAGACAAAGAGCTGGACTAAGCTATGGAAGACTAGAGGGCAACCCGAGGGCCACGCTCGCTGAAACTGGGCGCAAGTGCAGTATGGAGAGAGAGAGACGAAGGGGGACGAAAGTAGGGAGGAGGAGGGCTTGGCCCCGCCCCTGTCTGGGGAGAGGAGATAGAGGGGAGAAGTAGAGAGAAGAGATAGAGGGGAGAGAAGGAAAATAAGTGAGTCAACCGCTAGACAGACAGCCTTTTCTCTCTCTTTCTTTCACTACTTCACACAGCACTCTTTCCCTCTGTCACTGTCTGGTTAGACAGAGCAAGGGCTATTTCTAAACAGACAACAGTAAAGTTCAATTGAACAGAAGGAGTGAAGTTAGGAAAGGAACAAAGTGGATGGTCCCTTGCTCAAAGACAAGATAGTGGGATGAAAGCTCTCCCTTTCATGACTGTCTGATCAAAGAGAGGGCTATTTCTAAACAACTTCCGCCCAATTGAACAGAAGGAAGAATTAGACTTGAAAGAAAGGACCAGGGAGATGGTCCCTTGTTGAAAGGCAGGGCAATTGTGATGAAAGATCTCTTTGTTACTGCCTGGTCAGACTGAGCAATTGAACTGTAGGAGTAGAGATAGACTAGAGAGGAAGGTGCAAAGTGGATGATTCCTTGATCGAAAGCGAGCCAAAATTAGGACGGAAAGCCGTTCGATGTTTCGCAATCTAGTTCGAGTTAGACTAGAGAGGAAGGAGCCGACTCTGAGTGGCTCTTTGACGAAAGACACGAAAATTAGTGTGAACGCTCAGCTTATCGCTGTCTGATCGACAATAGAGTGGAAGAAACAGCGCTAGACTTCACCTAAACACAGGAAAAAGTGAGCAATGTAGCGTTGAAAAAGCGCTAGACTGCTTCTAAGCACAGAGAGAAGTAAGCAATGGAGCTAGACTAGAGAGAACGAAGTCGACTAGAGTGGTTGGTCCTTTTTGGAAGACGAGAATTAGGCCGAAAGCTCACTTTGTTGTCTGATCGAATAGAGAGCGATGAAAAAGTCATCACTAAACTTTTTCAAAGCATAAGAAAAAGTGAGCATTGGAGCAGGGGAGAATAGAGTTAGGCTAGAAAAACGGATAAATTCGACATCAATCGTTTAAAGAAATTGCTTCCTGGTTGGGAGACGTGAGAAAGTTCATTCCGTTTTTACGCAGTCTAACCGGAATAGTCAAGTGCGATGACGAATCAGGTCTAAATCGGCGAAAAATGCAGGTGCTGCAGCTATTTTAGCATCTAACATTAGAAGTTCTTAGAATATTTTCTTCCGCTTCGGCAGACTAGACAGTCAAAGCTAACACTAGATAACGCAACGTTGCCATAACACTAGTGGTTGGTTGCCAGCTGAACAGTCGACATGCTACTCTGCATAAATTGGCTCTATAGAACAGTTCTTTGAGGGTCTAGACAGAGAACGGCGAAAGCGAATGGTTTGTTGACCACTGCACGTTAATTCAGACGCATCAAACGCAGCCGAATCTGCGTGCTGTAGAGCGATTTGGTCTAGGGAAGTGTCAAGTTCTAGAAAAAGCGATAACGCTAGAAACGTCTAGAGGTGTCCAATGGTTGACTTGAGATACCACAAAGTCGTTGTTTCCCCATACTAAACAGTAAAAAAAAGCTGATCAGACATGTTAGATTCATGCGACTGCCTTTTCTAGTGTGGTTGTCTAGAGAAGTCGCTGTTTCCACGTTCGCAAGCTAGACAAGAAAAAAAACGAGCAGTTTGTTTACAGCTACTTCATGTCAGACAGATGGTTTTTGATGCTGCATTCAAGAGTTGTGTCTAGGTAATAAATATACGAGCTGTTTCCTCGTTCGACTAGACTGTACGAAAATAGAAGTAGCGTTCGCTATTTACGAGTATGCTTTTTCGATATGTCTAGCTTGGAGAGCCTAGACAGGAAGTAAAACAGATAGTTTACAGCGTGCTCGATACTTTAGCGCAGACAAATGCTACTGCAGCCACTTTAGCGGCTCTTTCGCACCGTCTGGGAGATGCTCGGAAGCATTCTCTGGCTGTTGAGGATTTCAAGGTGTCTAGACTAGACAGGAAATGTTTGTTTAGAGCGTCTTACTTTCAAGTAGACGTATCCATTCTGCTGCTGCCACTTCAGACGATTTTTATCTGTTTAGCAAAAAAAGCCTCGAAGTGGCTGTTGACAGGCAGAAAATAGACATAGATCGGAGCAGTTTGCTGCAGCCGTATAGAGTGGCTGTTTAGAGATTAAACAACAAAAACGACTTGGTTGCTTACAGCACGCTTGCAGTAGCCAGACAGATGCATACGGCTGCAGCCGCTTAGAGTGGCTGTTTCCGACGGCATTGCTTCCGCCTCGGTAAATCCTACATTATGCAAATAGCGGTCAAAGGTTGTTGACAAATCCTGCAGCCATTCTATTGGCCGTTTCGCACGGAGACTCGAAAGTGGCTGTTGACAGACAGACAGTAGCCAGAGATCGGAGCAGTTTGTTTACAGTTACAGCACGCTACTTCAAGGCAGACAAATGAACATTGCTGCAGCCACTTCAGCTCTGTCTAGCAATACTCGACGGTAAGTGGATTCCACTGTCGCTCTCTCGAATATTCCCATTGATTCCTTGTTCCTTAACTGGCACAAAAATGCACTCAAGATTGCATTCAATTGCAACAAAGTGGCTGCATAGTTGTTTTTGTTGCATTCTCTGGTCTGGCACTAGAAGACACGCAAAACTGGAGACAAGTGGTCCAGACTCTGGAGTAATCCCATTGCTTCCTTGTTCCTTACGACTCTGTGTCTGGCAGCGAGAGGCACGCAACAGAAAACGCAGTCAACTGCAGCGAAGTGGTTGTCTAGGCTGGAGTCGTTGCATTCTTTGGTTCTCTAAAGAACGGAGAGATACGCGGCAACTGAAGCAGTAAAACGTGGCTGTCTGTCTAGAGAAGTCTAGTTTCATTCTCGCTCGGCCGACTCCAGCCCATTCTCTGACGCTGTCTGTCACCGTGAGACACTCAACAGAAAATGCAGCACTGCAGCGAAGTGGTTGTCTAGTCTAGTCGTTGCATTCTTTGGTGTCAGTCGCGGAGAAGCACATGAATACTGCAGCCACAAGAGTGGACTAGAGTAATCTTACTCCTTGTTCGGATGACTCCAGTTTATTCGTTGGTCTTCTCTGGCACAAAAAGGCACTCAACTGCAGCAAAGTCTAGTCTGGAGTCGTTGCTCTCTCACGCCGGATACTAGACATGCGTTTGTTTACATCATCCTACTTCAAGCCAGACAGATGGTTTCCCAACATCATTCAGGCGTGTCTAAACAAGACATGGAGAAGTCCAACACAGAATTAGAATCGCTTAGTTGACAGCTGAAACAGCCTAGGCTCACAGCTTGTCTAGAAGAGCTCTTTCCGTGTCCCTATTACACCTGCTGCAGCGTTTTTTACGCTATTTGAAAGTTTCAGCAGCCTCTGAAGTGGCGTCTAGGGTAGTTCCGTGTCCCCAGACAGACTAAAGAATGCAGTATTCAATTACAGCTGCTGCACGTTTCAGTCTTCAGTCTACGGGTTGAATTCGTTTAGCTGCGTCTCCTTTTCAGGCTGCTGCTCTCTCCATTCGACACACTCTCTCGCCGGTCAGAGAACTTCTCTTTCTCCCTTTCCCACCACTGGAAACGGGCTTGCATTCGCAATGCGCTAGACAGTTGCTTATTTCAGACGGAGTAGCATGCATAATGAGGAGGATTGCGTAATGAGATGAGGTGCATTTCGGATGAGCCAGACAGTTTCTTCAAGCCCATTTGAATGCAAATTGGAAGCCTTGGATCGAAGGAGAGACGAGATGCGAATGAGAACGAGCGGAATGAGCATATAATGAACAGTGTATTCCTGCGGACTGTAAGGGAGCTGTAAGAGCCCTGTGAGATGCGCGCACCCCAAGACCAATAGCACGAGCACGAGGATAGTCGAACAACGGGGGCTTATCTCAGTGGTAGAGCAGTCGCATACGTATCCAAAGGCCGTTTGTTCGATTCCCTCAGCCTCCATCTGTCTTTTGCACACTCCTCTGACATCTTACAGGACCGAGCAAAGATCATACGAGCGAAATACGATTCATAGATGTGTCCAAGTGATCTCTTTCTAACTGAACGAAACCATACAGTCAGTTCTTCACAGAAATCGTGATACGATCAGGCTGAGGTTAGTAGAGTGATCTCTCTTACTCATTGTCAGACAGGCATGCTTCCGTGCCAAACAGCAAATCCCTTCTTTACTAGACCGTACGGATAGGAATTAGCTCACTTCAAACTATAGCAACGTGCAAAATAGAGAATTGCTTGCCAGACTGTGAAATGGCGAATACGAGTTTCTCCAGACGGGGTCTGTTGTGCAAAACATGCATGACTTCACTTGCAGCGCAGACTGTATTATTCCCTCGCTCTGCTCAGACGGATAGCTCGAGGCGTTCGTGCAAAACAGTATACTCCCTGCCAGACTGTCTCTGCAGACAGGTCTGGCTGCTGTGCACAACATGCATGACTTCACTTGCACAAGAGACTTCACTTGTAGAGCAGACTGTATTTTTCCCTCGCTCTACTCAGACAGGGAATTTCTGTGATCAAAACAACCTCCTTCCTGCTCCGTAGACATTGTTATTGTATTTACGGCTAAGCTGTTTATAGCGGATTTCTCACCAATGTGATTAGCAATTGTTCCTTGAATGAAGGCTACAGTCTAACTGAAGGGCTTCGTCGTTCAATTCTTAGAACTGATCCTACATGCAGAATGAACAGATTTGCAATCCATTCAGACGAGAACGAATCGTGCAAAACATGTTATTCTAGTCTATCTGCTGCCGACTGCAGACTGCAGTGCAGGACTGTCACAATCCATCATTTCTTGCAATCTAGTGCTTAGAATTCTCCGTCTCGAGATGAGACAAGGACAGCCCTCTTGCATGAATCTCGTCAACCGTGCACAATATGTTGTTCTCGTCTACACTGCAAAGTCTGCAGGAGAGAATGCCGACTAGTTTCCGAGAAGCAGAAGGAAACAGAGCTGTCAACGACTGCAGTCTGGGTGTCTAGACGGAATGAGCAATGAGGCGTGCTCGCTTGTGATCACCACGAGGCACAACAATGTGGTAGACGAGAGAGTAGACAGAGTCATTACTCAGGCAGCGTGGCACCATGGGCAACAACGTCGAGACGGAAGTAATGGGTATATTTGGTCTGCTCAGGCAGGTCATTCTTTCGTTTCCTGCAAATGCAGACAGCGTGGCACCCACGACAACAACATCCGGAGTAGACACATTACTCAGGCAGCGTGGCGCACTGCACAACAATGTCTGCAACGACTGTCTGACTGCGTGCGAAGAAGCACGCCTCCTCCTGGACGGAAGTCTAAATATAGCCTGCGAAATATGTCTTCCTGGACTGAAAGCAGGTCTGCAACGGTCTTTGCGTGTGCAGCAGCGTGGCATAGGACACAACAATGTCTGTGTGGCCCTCGCTTGCAAACTGCAGCCGTGTTCATTCGTCGCTGCAGACAATGCAGACAGCACGCGCCACGATCCACAACAATGTCTGGAGTAGACAGATTCGTTACTCACATCGGACAATGCTTCCCCATGCCTGTCTGAGCAGGAGCATGCAGACTGGGGGCAGTCGTGCAAAACAGAAAGTCAATTTGAAATGCAGTAAAAGCGAGGAGAAATGGGACTTCCACAGACTTTCCAGAGATCGCTGTGCGACCGTGCAAAACATCGTGCTCCTTCCGGGGCTGAAGACGTAAATAGTCGCAGCCATTTTTCTCCAGACATCTCTTACGCACAGTGAACAACAAATGTAGAACGGAAGCATGTAGAACGAATTTGTCTACTGTGCAAAAATAGCAAGCCACTTCCAGAAGAGAAAAAAAGCAGTCGTTTTCTCCAGACTGACGAATGTATCTAGCAGAATCATGGGGAACAGGTCTGCTGTCCACTGTGCAAAAACACCCCGCACCTTTTCCCTAGATCGTTTTCTCAAGATATCCCAGACATCGTTGCGCCACAGTGAACAACATTGCCTGAGACGACTGTGTCTAGCGGAAACATGCGGAACGAGTCGTGCAAACGCGAGAACACCGTGCTCCTTCCGGGGCTCAAGACGTAAATAGTCGCAGCCATTTTTCTCCATCATCACAGTGAACAACAATGTCTACTAAGAGTGTGTCTAGCGGATGCATGCGGAACGAGTCTGTCTACTGTGCAAAACATCATGGATCTTCTGGAAGACAAAGTAGGCAGTCGTTTTTTTTGCTCAGACATCGCTGCGGCACCATTGAACAACAAATGTCTGCTCCGAATGTGTCTAGCGGAAGCCACGAGGAGTCGGGGCTGCAGTGAACAACAAACGTGTTCTTCCTTCCTCTCCCATCGTGCTTCGAAGGATTCGAGCAAAGAACAGTGTATTCACAGACAGACCATGCGAAATGTGTTTCGTCCGGTATGTTGGCCCCACTATCTGAAGTGAACAACAACACTCTCTTCCTTCTCGTCTCTTCCTGCTTCGAAAGATTCGAGCAAAGAACAGTTTATTCAGAACGAGACCGTGCGAAATCGTATGTCAGCTCCAGTTGTTTCGGCTGGTATTCTGATCAACAATCCCATTTTTCCTGATGTCTCATCCTGCCTCGAAGGATTCGGGCAAAGAACAGTCATTCAGACAGAAACTTCAGACAGTGATGCAGTGAACAACAAACCCTCGCTCTTCCCATTCCTTCCAGTCTCGATGGCTAGACCAAAGAACTGTTTTTTGCGTTCTTATGAGGGGGGGGGGCTTCTTTGGGCTAAAGAACGTCTACTAAGATAGTGTCACCGTGCACAACAACCGACTCTTCCTTTTTCGGGTAGAGCAAAGAACGGAACGGTCTGATCAATTAGAAGTGTATCGCATTGGATCCTGGTCGAGACAAAATACGGGCGGACTCCAGTGAAGCAGAGCCACCGTGCGAAACAGTGTATTTGTCAGCTGTCTTTGGCGGTATTTTGGTGCCGTTTGATCAAACGCGCGCGGGTGGATTATCTACCCTATTGTCTAGCCGGCAAAAAGGAAGCAATGAAACACGGCAACTACGGGAAATTGCAGGGGTCCTGGAGGCTAGATGATAAGCGCCAAGTTGATTTTCGGAGATTACGCGCAAGATAGAATTATCGCCGGCTGATCTGGAAGTCTGACAGATCCGCACGTTTGAGCGAAGGATCGGTTGCGTTTCACGCACTCCAGAAAGGGATCATGATGATGGGTCGGGGATTTTCGGTAAGGATTGGTTAGGCCCAATATATCATTTCGAACGTCATGAGAGTGGCAAATTCTCTCTGCTGGACTTTGTACCGGCGTCTAAATAAAGCTACTAATGGCCACTCGAGAAGGACGTTTCGGAAGTCACGAGCGATGCTCTACGTAGGATGAGGACGAGTCTGATAAGGAATAGAAATAGATAGCTAATGGGCACTTGAGAGGAATCTCAGGTCTGAGGACGTCAATGGATTGATGGCCAGACCAATTGCACTACAGACAGAGTATGGAAACACTTCAGAAGTAAGGAAACATCTCGGATGTCACGAGAAAAGTAATGAGATGCGTAGGCTTGATAAGGGAAAACCACTTCAATAGCGAAACATCTACTGGGGACTTAATGTCTGGTTGTACTCCAGACTGAAATGAGATGAGGGAAAAGCATGACCACTTCAAAAGTGAGGAAACTCGGACGTCAATGGTTTTACTCACACCTCTCCTACTATCACGTGGCTCAAGCACAGAGAGCGATCAGTGAATCTTGAGGACAACCGCGTGAGTCGAGGGTGTGAGCGAGGAATGACTTGAGTTTCGCGCGTTCCTGAAATAGAATGAGAGTTCTGAATCTGGGATTGATAGAGTGTTTTGGTTGTAAAACAAAATAAGCACGGAAATCAGCGAGCGCAAACGGTAATGGAGAAAAATGAAAAAAAAAACTTCTTAGGAACATAAAGTTCAAGATCAGGCAAGCGGTATTGATGAACGGGTACTCCCATCCCTACGTATTGACGAAACGGAAAACTTGCGCCACTCACCCGCCCTTATAAGGAGATGCGGAGAGTTGGACTAATTTGTGTCGAGAAGAGAAAAAGTTTGAGCAGACAAGAGCTTCTCTCTCTCTCTCTCTCGGTTATGAAAAATCTACTGTCAATCAGTCAGAGCGAGAGAGCACCCAAACTTGAGAGAGTAAAGATCGAGAGAGCTTAAAAGATAAGGGATAGTGTACGGTAGCCAGTATCACCCCACACATTCCAGTTTTCCGCGGTGAGGTGAGGCGGGGGAGGGGTACGGTAGGTAGACAGGGCTTTCGTTGATAGATAAGTGATCCCTCTCCGATCAGTTCGTGATCACAAGGCGGTCAGAGAAGGCGAGAGAGTGTGTGAAAGTGAGAGAGCACAGAGAGGCGCGAGAGGCGAGAGTGCAGGCGAAAGTGAGAGAGCGCAGAGACAAGACAGTCAGAGAAGACGAGAGAGTGTGTGAAAGTGAGAGAGCGCCGAATGAATCGGTTCCGTCACAAACATGCTCAGATCACTCTGCGCCTAGACACTAGGGGCTGCTCAAAAAGTGTAACGGAGAAAGGAGAAACACTCCTGCTCTCTCACTTTTCCATGTTCTCTCGTCGGTCAGAGAAAGCGAGAGAGTACGCAGAATGGAGAGATGCAGAGACTTTCGAAAAGATTGAGAGGAGAGACGAAAGATGAACGGAGCTTTAAGCTAAAAATATGCGAGACTCTCTAATGCTTCCCACACACTTTCATAGTGCGACTTGCGAGGGACCAGGAAAAGTTTAGAGTGCGAAGAAAGTTTGTCAAGCGCAGGGAGAGGACAAATCGAATAAGCAGCCCGAAGGAGGAAGTTCGTTTTCGGGATTGGTCATGTTCAAAAGATATGCAAATATCTTGTAAGCCAATCGGTTTACAGTAAGGCGAACGGTTCTGGTCAAAATTATGAGCAATAAGCTATCCGATAACAGTATTACAGGCTCAATATATCCGAAGCTACAGAAGAACCTCAACTGAGGGAATCTCTTGAAAGATTCACGACCGCGATTGGAAAAGTTTGGACCGAGTAGAGAGAAAGGGAATTGACATCCAGAATGTGCTAGACAAGACGATGAACAGCTAAAAATGGCCGAGTCTGGCAGAAACATTCAGAAAATTGAATAAGGCGAGAGAAGAGGCTGAGGAAGAGAGTGCTTGGATTCAGAGAAGAAGGAGAAGGGACAGAAAGGACCTCATCTTTCAGAGAAAAGTACGTCTGAGTCTAGACTTATTATAGAGAAACCCTATACTGTCTGAGCTATTCGAAACACTCCGGACAATCAATTCAAGGAGACGAGTGGATGGAGAAGGAATATGAGAGAAGGGAGAGAGGGTCCTCATCTTCGAGAAAGGGAGAGAGACGAAAGTCCGTCTAGACTCATCCATTAAAGATGAGAGGCGCGCGCGTGGTTATGTCGCGTGACCGAAAGGACCTATTTGCAGCCGGCTTAGACCAAACATGCATGCTATGCAGGGTACGGTAGGGTATCTTCAGTAAGCTACGAGGGCATACGGTACCTAGCGGAAGATGGAACAACAACTAACCTACTCTAGCAGGCTTTAGCGAAAGTGACTACGGTAGTCCAGATTACGACAGCTTAGATGGAACCGTTACTGTAGGTCACCTACCGTAACCTTGATAACGGTAGGTCAAAAACAGCGGCACATCAAGTCAAGGCCGCCTACCGTAGTCTAGATTAGTAAGAGTGACACTGCGCGACAGGCGACCTTCACTCTCTAACAGCGAGCAAACAAGATTACGAGATTGTCCAGGGTACGGTTGTACGGGTATGGTATTGGGGGGTGCCTAGTGTAACCTACAGTAATCGACCTACAGTAACCTACCTTAAACCAAGGTCAGGATAGGGAAGGGAGTACGGTAGAAAGCGCTACGCAACGCGACAGGCGACCTTCACGCTCTAACAGCAAGCAAACAGTAGGTGATCAAAGAGTTCAGGGTACTGTACTCAAGGAGCACCTACAGTAACCTAACGTAGTCCAACGGTAGGTCAAAGTCACCTACCGTACCACTAAGAGTAGCACAACGCGTCAGTCGACCTTCACTCTCTCGACTGACTTCATCTCCACTCGATGTCTCTGTCTGGCCGGGAAAAAGGGAGAATTGGGAACTGATAAGGGCTCTCAACTCTCCTTATTGCACTCTATCTCTTCTAGGCTAGAGCAGGCGAGAGATAACGCAAAAACGAGAGAGTCAGACGCAAAAGCGGGGAAGGGCGTTGTAAACAAGCGAGCAAAGGGCTCTCTGTCTGGGCGATTAACGCTTATCGCAGATCGCTTTCGACTCTCTCACTTTCGCATGCTCTCTCGTCGGTCAGACGAAGTGAGAGGGCGTGGGAAAGTGAGAGAGTCAGATCATTCCATTTTGAATCTCGAGATCGGACGAGCAGAAAGAATTTGTACCTCACAAGGGAGCGAAGGTCCAAACTCTGCAGTCGTGCGAAACAGAGAATGATTTTTGCGCTGTGCTACATTTTCCGACCCTTCATGGAATGCCTGCTACAAAACCAGGCGCACAGAGGTATTTATGAAGTCAAAGTCAGAGCACTCTTGCGCTTTGGTAAGGTCCGAGAACCAGATATGTTTCAGGAATGCTAGGAAAGGAAATGGGAGGAGTAGAATTGCCTGATACGCTGACGATGTAAAATAAACTATCATTCACTATCGTGAAAAAACGGAAAATCACGCTGAATGTTGTTTACGACTTCCTTGCAACTTTCTGGAGTTCAGCGTCACACCAATTCTCAGAGTGCTCCAAAAAGTACGCTTTCCGTCTAGGGAAAGGCTTCTTCTTTCACCGATTCGAAGTCTGTACTCTTACTTTCCCATGCTCTCTAACTCAGACTGGGCAGTTAGGGAAAAGAAGAAGTAGAGAATCGAAAGGGTAAGCAGCGGAAAGACGAGGCTTCTATGAAAATTGGCTGAGCGCTGAGAGGGAGAATCGAAGTGGCTAGACGACTTTGCTCAAGTAAACATAGGGAAGGGAAGTCCTACTTTCTCAGAGTCCGTTGTAAACAGATTCCCGGCTATTAGCGACAAGTCTACTGATTTCGGACTTAATCAGCAGCGGGATTGGCTAAACACTGGTCTCATCAATGAAAGATGACTGACTAGGCTTTTCTTAGAAAAGAAGGGGATTTGGGAAGTCATACTTTAGATTCGAAATCATAGTGCTTATCCGTGCAGTGTTTTGGCTCTATCCCTACCATTCTCATTTTCCACCTTGCGCACACTCAGAGCGGTCGCAGCCGGGTCAAGAAACAAGGAGATCGGCACCGAATAAACACCGGGAACGAAAGCCCTGTAAACACCACTAACTGCTTTCACTAACAATCCTTGTTTGCCTTGCCTGCACTATACTTGACCGTAAAATTCGCGCGAGATCTTTTGCATGTAAACAGGGCGATAAAACCGCGTCTTGTCCGATATTTTGCAGGGTTTGTTTGCTCAGCGAAAAAAGGAAGTGATGGGTTTCCTGCAAGAGAAAACGTGCCGATCACGAACTAGGCCCATGGAACGTTTCGAGAAGCTTTGCAACGCAAACCAAAACGAAATCATTGTGTTTGAGCGCTAGACATGGGAAACAAATAGAAAATCGGAAAGCGCTGTCATGCTTGAATGTTTTGCAGACAGTACACTGTTTGTTCAACTGGCTAGACGATCGGATGAGTTTCACTGATCATAGAAAGGATGTGCATGTTGTGTAACGGCGAATGAATGGGAAGACAGCCAACGCTGTGTAAAATTTTGGAGAAAACAAGTGCAGACGTTGCATGCCTGGGACGTAACACAGACAGCTCAGACTAGCGTTCAGACGGATTAACGAACCGCTTGATCAATACTTTTGGATGAAGGAAAGCCTTCAGTGTGTACTTTTATTCTCGTCTGTCCTGTATACACTGTCTGTAGACGGGGAAATGAGCGGAACAAACAACGATCGGCACAAAACAAAGAACGGGTGACTAGACAGGGCTATTCAGTCATCCTATCTCTGACTATTATCATAACAGTGAAGCACCGAGCAAGAACGACTGTACCTAGTCTACCCCTGTGTATTGCTCATTAGACTGTGTAGGGACGTAGATAGACCAGAAAACTCAGACAAAGGACGGGAGAATAGACTGGCCTAGACAGTGATTCTATCTCAGACTACTATCACAATATCGGAGTACCGAGCCTGTACCCAGTCTGCCCCTGTGTCTACCTAACGAGGATCATTAGACTGTCGAGACTCCCAGACAGGAAAACACAGACCAGTATGGGGGCATCCCTACCGGAGATCTCTTGCACGAGCTTCCCACAATCAGAACCCGTCTAGACAGGGCGGTCTCACTGCTGAAGAGGACAAGCCCAGTCAGAACTACAAAGAAGAAGCCGTCTAGAGCGCATGCAGGGGCCGTCCATGGCTGCAGAGATGGCATTCTCCTCATAGAAAAGCTTAGCAAGGAAGGGTACGGATTGAGCAGTCTAGAGGGTACCGGAGATCTTACTTAGCTTGCCTTCTCTCGCCAAGTTTAGAGAACGCGATGGTACATCTCAAATATCGGAGACTGGCCAAAGGGATTCCAGACGAATGATTCATCCACTGGGCTTTCGAATTCCTCTCAAGAAAAGGGCTGTCTAGGGGGAGAAGCGAGGGCTTGCCCATATGTCTTCTCCCCTCACGAGGGGCAATTTCACTAGAGAGACGCTTGGGCCATCAGTTTTATGCGTCTGGCCACATTGGCACGAGACCTTTCTCTATTCTAACACATTCCAGCCTCGGAGATTAGCTAGGGGAGGAACGAATTGTTACCGCACATCACATGTCTGGCAAAAAAATGCGTTCGGCAATCGAGTAGGCGAACAAAGAAGATTTCGCTGTTATTTCACGAAAAGTTTGAACTACAGTACCACTTCATGCAACCCTTAGTAGTGTCTAAACTGTGCCGAAGTAGGCACAAAAATGTAGGTAAAACGTCCTTCACCCCGATCAGATAGGTGAGCTAATGCGATGGAAGCGCACTGCAGAATTTGAAAAAAACCGTGCTCGAGCAAAGCACGGAGGTAAGCTACACTGAAAAGTGAGCTAGGGAGTGGGTAGAATGAAGAGAATCAGAGAAAAACGGACCCCGATCCGATAGCCGAGCTATCTCGATGGAAGGGCGGCGCAAAGAGGTAGACAAAAAAAACGTTCATTGGTCTGCAGCGAAGCACGGAGGTAAGTTAGACTGAACGAGAGAGTGTGTGAATTTGAGAGAGTCAAGGCGATCTCTTCTACCTAGAAGTGATCAGTTCGATGGAGGCTGTAGATAGCTGTAGAGCGCAGTCGGTTTTTCGAAAAGAAACGTCTGATTCTCTCAATTCAGTGTGCTCTCTCGCTCTGTCTGCTCGACTTTTTTCGAATTTCGAAAAGGTGGTCGGGAACTCTCCTTCTACAATTGCACGGACTACATGGGCCGAAATGTAGAGCGGGGATCGAGGAATAAACAATACTTCTCTAGTTTCCCGAAGGAACGTCCAACCTCCATCCAACCCCGATCACCAACCCCGCATTAGGCAATCTCACCTCAGGAATGAGTGGAACTCAACCTTTGTGCCGGGGAACTAGAGAAGTGCCGAATAAGCGACGCATCAGGACATACAATGCGTGCAATGGAGAAAAAAACGATGAAACAACAACCATATTGAAGAAGCATCTGAACAAGTGCCATGCAAACAAGGCACTTAACCAATGTCTGACGATGCATATGACATGATTTGTTCAGAATCACACGTTTCCCTACATGTCAATGGACAGAATCGTGTAGGACGGATAGGAAGAACCTTGATTTGATCAGAATCGCGCTGTATTCTAAGCAAAATACAACGGGATGTAGAGAAGAAACACCACTTAAATAATGTCTGACGAGCGACATCTGGCCTAATCCTTGTTCTATCCAGAATCGCACGTTTCTTTCGACTACCGTACTCTAGACTAGACATTCAGAGTTTCGCGTCAGGAGAAAAGAATTCACGATAATTAGGGAAATACAGACAAATTCGTTTTCACAGAATCACCACTGAAAGGAATGCTGTGAAGCTTGAGGCTAATTGGATAGACATGCGTTTCTTTGAGAGATATCGTAGACATTTGTACAGACAAGTTACTAAGTACCAACCAAGAAGAGAGATGATAGGGAGGTGAATCTATTCTGGAGCAGCTAACATCAAGAGTTCAGCATTCGATTCGAATCGTATAGTAGACTTTCCTTAAAAAATCGCAGCTGATAATTCGGGGGTTCCGTTACCCTTCGTAAGCTTACTTCTAATTGGATAGACAGCCGTTTCTTTGAGAGATCTCACGAAATAGGAGGAGAGACAGCCAGACATTCGTACAGCCAACTTGGAGAAAACTTGAGGAAAGGCTCAAGAAATCAAAGCGTCTCGACTTCTTTTGGCAGTTGAGTTCATAGAAGAGCAAAAGGAACGATGAATTCAGTGGGCATTGCTAATCATGATCAACGAAAAGGAAGAGGCAGCCAGACATTCGTACAGCCAACTTGGAGAAAACTTGAGGA
>LS521570.1:344259-357930 GCA_900490845.1 Pristionchus japonicus | reverse complement strand
CCAACAGGCCTACCAAGCCTGGTCCAATTGGTACTGGTCAAAAACCAGGAGTAAAGGGACGGTGTCGCCGGCTGGCAACTGAGTGACGACTTATACCGTTATATGCTATGGATGCGTGCACCCCGGTCAAAAGAAATCTGCGCATGTTCCGCACGTTGAAAAACACGTTGAAGACGGAACTACCTTTACCTTTACCTTTACCTTTTTATTCATTTTGTATGGTTCCAACCAGACTAGAGAGAGAGAAGAGATGATTTATTTTACAAAAATAGTTGATTTCCATCTTCGGAGACAACATACGAAAGTTTTAGTAGCGGATTAACAGTAGCCACAAGGTTGTCTATACAGCAATTACTCAGTTGTTCAACCAGACTAGAGACAGGGGATGATTAACGCTGCCGTCTCTAGTTAGTTAGATAGTCTAGTTCCTCATTGGAAATGTCGGCGACTGTTCCGCTCGCTAAATGACATGCTAGTCAATTGGACGGAGCGATCGGGTTCGAACAATGCTGGACTCTCTCCACTACGCATTCTATCTCACTCTATCTGACCGCCGAAATGTGTATAATGCAGAGAATTGGAAATTTTCCGTCAGTTTCGTACAGACAGTTCCATGATGGATGAAACTGTGGTAGAGACTAGGAATTGCAAGCGAGGATCTCCTCATGTCGCACGCTCTCTCGCCTCTCTGACCGATGGATTTGCATCTCAACCTAGGGAATAGTACGGAAAACGAAGAGACCGAATCAATCCTCGGCAAGCGCAGGGAAACGTAAGTAGATTAAAAAGCGCAAGGTCGCTCCCGTTTTTTTGCTGAACTTTCTCCCAATAGCGCGCGTTCAGCATTGGAGATTGCAAAAGATATAGGGAACGAATCGAGAACAGTTTTGGGAGAAGGAGGAGAGGTGGAAAGGTTATCGATAAGTGGGACGGAGGGTAGATCAGAGGTGATACCGTATAAGCAGAGGAATCGCAAAGTGACAGTACAATGGCAGAGATCGGTCGGCTAGAATGCGTTGCGATCGAGGGCAAGTGCCTCAATCATGGAGTGAAATGGAGAGAGCAGGCACGACTCATGGATCAAAAGATCAGCATGAATTCCTCACGCTACCACGCAGAGCCTAACCGCAAAATCGTCAAAAGGATGGGAAATCATCATTTTGTTAACGACTCGAGTGCTAGAGATCAGACTGTCCGTCAGACACACGATCACACACCGCCTAACCATCGATACAACGCGAAATTATCGTCTGATGAAATTATCGTCAAGTTTCGAAATACGGGTCGCCGTCTCTTCATTTTACACACTCTCTCGCCTCATTGGCTGGTGAGAGAGTGTGTGAAATGAAGAGACGGCGACCCGTATTTCGAACTCTACTATCAAACACGCCATCATGTCGTTGAGAATGCACCCGAAACAATCAACGCATTAGCGATCCTAGCGTTAGAGATCATTGAGTGACTGTCATGTTTGATTGACGCGTCTTCCCATAAGGAAGTCTAGCCATCGACTGACTAGAGCTGATAACGATCATTCTGGGAATGAAATGGGCTGATTCCGGCATTTTTAGGCACAGTTGAACATAGAGATTGAGCGACAATGTATAGCCTCGATAGCAACAAAAGTAATGACCATTTGCAAAGAAATCATGACTCTGGATGATTCGTTGATCAGATGGAATGATAATTTTCTAAGAAGAAGCAGCGTTTCTTCCTCGAAGTCAACAAAACAAAACATTGGTAATTATGAAAGCGAAGTCCGGATTGGACCTCGAGAAAAGTTTGTAGTCGGGAAATATTGTAGCCAATTGTGATCAAATCCGGGAAAACTCCAAGTTAGGCCTATGGGAATCAGCAGGGAATGTGTCGAAAGACGAGAAGGCGATCTCTAAGTGGATTTCTAATTAGTGGAAAATGGGCGAATAGTGTAATGAGCACTCTAAGGGAACCGAAAGGGCGCCGAAAACTGTCTAGTCGATTGATTGTGGGGGGAGAGACGAAAAGAGAGGAGACAAGCACTGTGTAGTCAATACGAAACAACGAGTGATAAAAGTTCAAAGATCGACAATGAAAGGCGTATTGAATATTGGCCATTACTTAGATCTTGTAGACTCCATGAAACACATTGAGAGATTTTGTTCGGCTTTAACGCAACTACATCGCTATGAGCAAGTTGGACAAGGAACAATCAAAAACAATGTTGAAACTCAGACCTAAATGGGCGTACAATGAAATGAAGAAGGTAAGCTATAAGTGATGCGAAAATATGCGAATTTTATCGCTTCATGCAGACGGGTCGAAAGAGAGATTAGAGCGCACTGATGGTTAGAGGGCCGCAACAACAAGTGCATTGTTTTGCAGACAGATGCACCGAGGGCCGAGCTACTTTGAACTACGATCTAATCGCCGAAATGATTGCGCAAATGCACGTAGACTACGAAAAAGTCGCATAGAAAGGGCGCCGAAAGGCGGTAAACTTGCGACGAAATGAGCATTCCATTCTCTTTCTTCTCTCTCTTGCACTTCCGTCTAGACACAACTCCCACATTGAGATTGCAAGGGCAGGAAAATCACTTTTTCCTGCAAAAGGGGGCTGATGCAACATCATAGGTAATTAATCGAGCGCTCACTTTCTCCCTCTTTTCCTACTTCCGTGTAGGCACTGCTGAAAAATGGACGTAGCAAGGACTACAAAGGGAACGTGCGTTTTTTTAACCATTTAAACTGAAGAAAATTGGTAAAAGTGAGCGTTCCCTAGTTACTCCAGCCTAACTTCCGTTCATCTAAGCAACCCGCAGTCACCAAGGAATCGAGCGGAAAAAACGACTAATAAGCCCAAAAAAACTCGGGAACGGAGAGAAATGGTCGAAGTGAAAAGCCAGGGAAACACTAGTTCAACACCAAAGCGGTGGCCATTGACAGAGTAACGATAACTACCGTATAAATGAATAGTATGCCAATTCGGCCATTGTATCCATACGAGAATCTAGTGCGAAGAGAATGGAACAGCTCGTTTAGTGCTACCTGTTAGGGGAGTTATTTAGCGTATAGAAGAAACCCAGCGCAGATAAGCTTGAAATTTTTCGTCCTTTCTTACCGGGGCCAGATCAAATAGCATCTTCCAACAATCCTACTCAAGAAGAACCGAGAAGGGAAAGCTGGGTTTTGAAGGTTAAAAGAGAAGCGAGACGACTCAAGATTCATCATATTGCCATTGCTACTCCCACTCCCGATTCGCTACTCCCGAATCGAAAAGTGGGAGGAGTAGCTGAATTGAAGGTGAATCCGAGAAGAGGAAATGGGCACGAGGCTCCGTTTCAAGTGCCAGAATAACAAGCGGTTTCCTCTCGCGTTGAGGTGTAGAGTTGATTGGATACAACTCTCCGCTACATTCGAAGGGCTCATAGGGATTTGTTTCATGCATCGACGAAAGGCCAAGTTGTTGTGGAATTGATGATCATAAAGATGTTCATAGATACGATACCTACTACTGGATAAATTTGCATATTCTCCGGGGGTTTGAGTTTCACGCATTGTTGAAAGGGCTATGTTGGGCGGAACAACTGAATTAGTTAGGAAATTGAAGCAAAAAACCTTTCATTCATCGAATTTCCAAGTCTATTCGGAAAAACCTTGAAGTCTCTCCGAGTCTAGCCAGACCAAAAGACCTAATGCATGCTAAGCAGCTTTGGGCGTCATCTCTTTCGCTCTCGCAACATTCGAGAATATCTTTCCCCGAACTCTTTCAGCTATTCCCTTATTTCTCGGAGGATAGAGTAGGCTAGAGAATGTAGGAATAAGGAGAGCAAAACTCTCTCGCAGATCAGAGAAAGTGAGAGAGCACGCAAAATGAGGAGAGCGTTTCCCCCTAATTCGAAAGTATTCCCAGAGTCCGTCGAGACTGCCTAAACGTGGCTCACAAACAACGTTAAAATAGCCAAATTGAGGGGGCAACCCGGGAATGGCTAGAGAGTGAAGAGTCTAGACTTGGGTAACTCAGCGAAATTATTGATGACATCAACATTGAACTTTCTCGAAAACTAAAAGATGAGATAGCGTTTAAAAGAGTCTAGACTTGGTCATGGCAAACTTTTTACGTTTATTGACCTGCGGGAGTACATTCATGCTGAACAGAAATCGGCATGAGAATAGGAAGAGTCTAGACTTATCTCAACAAAATTATGCCGCATCGACAGTGAGCTTCCGAAGTATACAGAAGAGAACCATTTCAAAGTCTAGCCGACGGGTATTCAGAGTTCTTTCGGCACTTGTCAATGACATAGAATCAGCCGTGAGAATAGAAAACTGTCTAGACACGCAATCACAAAGACGATCTATTAATGATTGTGATCTTTGTACGTCAAGGGAAGTTCAAAAGACGATATGAATGACACATGGTTTTGTTGAACAGAGTAGTCTAGACCAATTCTTCCAAAGAAATGAGGATATTTCGATGTTTTTTTCTAGGTATTTATTCCGTGAGATGCCCCAGTCTATACAAGGAAGGTCATAGGTTTTGTCAACCGACAACTACAGTCTAGACAGTGTAATAGACACGTAATCGAAGGCATTAGAGATGAAAGACGACAATAGATTGGTAGAACGTTCCAATGCCCTCTCGTCCTACGCATTTGTCTCAGTGATCTACTCTCTTCCGTGCTATATCAAATTGTCTGACTGGCTAGATTTTAGGCGCAATCGACTAGACACAGAGAATAGAACAGGCCCGCCCAATTTGTTATCTACACTTGATCACCAATACGGTTCGGTGGCAAAATGCGATCTACACCTCACACATGATCAGCGATTATATTAAAAATGGAAGGGAGGCGAGTGGTTTGATAGCCTATTCAATATGGATGCAAACATCTCGACTAATACGATCGCAAAGTGAAATTTACACCCTACATGGGTGGCAATATAGGCGGCCGATCGAGTGGTTTGATATCCCTTCCAATATGTGTATCCCCAAACCCTGGCACAACACTGCACAACTATGTGCACAACGTGTCTAGCAAAGACCAATGCTATCGCAAAGTGGAACTTACATCAGGGTGCCAATTTGGAACCTACACCCTGCACGATCAACATTATTGACAACAAATATCAACATTGAGTGGTTCGATCGAACAATCCAAAACCCCGGCAAATCTCTGCACGAGCAAAGCAGACAACATCCCTTTCTGCTCAGTTTTCGTGGCAATAATCCGACAGAGAAAGAAGGTTTGATTGATCCTCCAACATGGCAGAGCACGTACACATGCTCTCTTTAAATCGAATTTCGAATTTCAACAAAAAAAAATGCATCTTGGCCAAAATACTGGACAATGATCGGAAATAGAGCTCTGGAAAGAAGGCTCGCTTGTTCATCCAAGATACCAAGCGCGTACACATGTTCACTACAGATTGATTTTCAACAGATTAAAGCATTCCACGCATCGAAAATCGAATCAAGATCAATCAAAACATGCCATACTTCCGAAAAGGATCAGCAACTAGCTGAAGTTCTTACTCGATATCGTATCCCTCGCGCCAAACATTGAGGGTGGACGACAATTAACCTTGCAATTGCGAACAGCCAAATAGTGCAGTAGAGTTCGAAGGTAATCGTCTCTCTTCATTTCGCACACTCTCTCGCCCCTCTGGCTACTCTTATTGCTCAATCTAGTGCAGAGTTAATGAGCTCTCCGCGTTCCTAATGAGAACTGGGTAATGAGCGGACTAATGACGGTCACGGTCTCTCACTTTTGCGTGCTCTCTCGTCTGCTTGATCGAGCGAGAGACTGTGCGATATTGAGAGAGCGGGATCAGTGGCTAGAGAAAGAGAGAGGTGAGAGAGCACGCGGAATTGAGAGAGCAATAGAGAAAAAGAGAAAGAAAAGCTAGACGACTCGACCTTATTTCGCCCTTCATTCCAATCTTTCATAGCAGGGGTTGAGCCCATTCAAACTCGATGAGAAACGTGAGGAAGGTTGATTAAAACAGACAACACAGCCTCTCAAACCTCATTCTCTATCGCTTTCCCTGTCATCCTTGATAGCATGGAAATGCACTCAAGTAGCCTTTCAAGTGATCGAAATAACACTCTCTAACTCTCCCATATCACCGTGGTCTCTCGTTCTCTCCCACGTTTTGAAGCTGATTGAATGATGTGAGACATGCACCCAATGGTCCCATCAAGTCATAGAAATAACTGATAAGCACAATATTGGCTCAGTCGTCTAGGATTCTCAAGGCGTAAACACGTCTGGAGAATCTCAAAAGATTCTAATACCATTCTCACTCGATCTGGCGTTGTAAACAGGTCTGGAGAATCAAGAAGTTCTCATAACATTCTCACTGAACCGTCTAGACTGGTAGATGAAATACGCGATAACAGGAATGCGAAAACGGGGTCGAGCTGTGTTTTGAACCGGGGCAAAGTCCGAAACAGAGGGGTTTGCAGGGCCGGCGAGAGAGTGTGTGAAATGAAGAGAGTGAGGGTTCGTCTAGCAATAGCTCCCGGCTGTGCAAATCCGGGACCACGTGTGGGAGTAGATCATTGAATCTAGTCTGGCTCTGGAAGGATGCTAAATGTTGCGGGGTGTGTTGGTTCAGACGACTTCCTGTTATTGGAGCAATGTTCTGACTGTCTTGATTTCTCACACTTTCTCTTCGAGCAGAGAGACGAGAGAGTGTGGGAAATGAAGAGAGTCAGCAGCTTCCCTATTATTGATGAAGGTTCAGAATCAATGTTCGTGATCAGCACAGTGTCTATTAACTAGGAGGGACAGCGGGATTCCCTGATAGAAAATGCGCAAATACAGAGCGAGGAAGGTCAAGGAAAGCGCAAAAATTCATTCTTGAGGGATATCAGAGGCAATGTTCAAGATCAGTAACTTTGAACACAAATCCGTACAGAATTTCAGTGGAAGCAACGGGATCGTGTCGAATGAAAAAAAAGACACCAGTAACAATTGAGGCTAATCAAAGAAATCGCGTGATCCCACAAGAGAAGTATGAAAAAAGAACGCAAAAAGGAACTTCCCAAAATAGGATGATCATAGATCAGAGAAAGCGAGAGACCACAGACATCGAGGAGAGTCAGACAGGGCGAGAGAGCGTGCAAAACGAGGAGAGCGCAGACAGTTTTAGTCAGCAGTCTACACTCAAAGTCAGTAGACACACGCGAGTGAGACACAAACATTCGTCTTTTTATCTCTGCCGGCCCAGACGCTCTCTCACTTTAGCACGCTCTCTCGCCTACTCTACCCGACGAGAGATCAGGCCGAATTGAGAGAGCAGCGGGCGGAAAAGTTGGAAGAAGAAAGAATGGACAACGCACCAACGACCGGCGGGCGGACGCGAAACCTTTTCAACCCCAAGAGCGGAAGGAGTACTAGAGACCAACGAACATAGACCCTAGTCGGCACTAACGGCAGTAAGTCTTGGACATTCTGCAGCACTTTGCTAATCACAGTAAATGTGCTACAGTAGGCTAGAGAGCGAGATAGCATGGAGAAAGAAGAGAGCAGACGAATAAGCGCGTGCAAACCAGCCGTTTCTCTGCCGAACTTTGCTAGCTCGGAGAGGCGGCGAGACCGGCCAGACGACCAGAGTTCTCTCGATGAGCGGTGCGCCCTCTACGTTTCATCCCGGTTTTCGACCCCGGCAGACGGGCAGAGACGCAGAGGAATGAAGTGAAGTGTCTCTTTCCCCTTTCTCTCCGCGCGCAAGTGTCCAAAAAAGTGAACGGAAATGGGTGGACAGTTTCGGTGTCGAGATCTATATCTACCGTACGCTAGAACCGGTTGCGGTGAACTGTGATCAGTAATCGACACCATGTCTACCGTAACCTTGGAGATCAAAGATCAAAGTTCACCGACTCCATTCTAGCCACTCATTCTCTTCCCAAAGCCATCAGTTGTTTGCTTTCCAGTCTGTCTGCCGGGAAGTGTTTCACTCTCCCTCCCTTCCTCTCTTGAAACCCCCTTGTGACTGGGGAAGAAGAGGGGCAGACGAGTATTCGTCTGACTCTCTCAAATCCGCGTGCTCTCTCGCCGATCAGAGGGGCGAGAGTGCATGGGAAAGTGAGAGACAATCCTCGAGCAGAGCAGACGCACGAGGCGATTGGGAGGGATTGCGTTTCCCTTTTCCCTCTCTCGTCTGTCTTTTTCACGTCTCGCTCCCAGAATACTTTGACGGATCGAGATTGTTGATTTAGACAAAAGAATCACCAAACTGAGGGAATCGAACCAACTCGACGTGAATTGGGATGCGGCCTCTAGTAATGGAATGAACGCTTCACTTATCTGTTTCAATTCCCCACATTTAGAAAAATTAGGAATCGATCATCAAAGATCAACAACTACAGATACAATCGTCTTTATAGACACCAAACTTAGAATGCAAGCAGAGAAACGAAAATCCGCATAGAATAATATTAGCACATTATCGATATGCTACCGTATCCGGAGATTACGGTAGCCATTTAATGGTGGATGCATGATATAGTGGGTGGACTACCGTATGTGACAAACAAAAAGTGTGTAGCTTCGAGTGGGGAAATCGATAAAAAAGTACGGTAGTTACAAATTGAATGGTGGTCTCAATCGGGCAAAAGGCAATCGATAAATGTGCGGGTACGGTAGGAGTATCGATTAAAGTTGATTATAAATAAGAGATCGATTAGCAGCAGGACTGGTGGTTGGATGGATCGATTATTGATTGGAAAGAAGAGAAGATAGGGAGTGGAAGATACATCGGGACGGATCTGAAATGGAATTCACCATGACGAGAAAGTGATTTTTATTGGCTAACATCTCAGCACAGGAATATGTCCACCTAGTTCCCGTCCTCATAACTCTCCGTTGAAACATCAGTCAATCACAAGTTGTAGTCCCTCCGAGACACAAGCCCATCACATCTAGCAATTGGCAGAATTTTTAATTCGAATAATATTGTTTTCACTCTCAGGCGAATCTGAAATCATTGGCCTCAGACCAGCCACTCTCATCTCCATCCATCGAAACACTGCGTCGCCTAGCAAATCGACCACTTCCAAAATATCCACCTTTCCATACCCCACTAATCGATCACATGGTCCTCCTACCGTACCCCTAACCCTACCGTAATCAATCTACCGTACCTCGATTATCGATCGATCGATCACTCGATATCCGACGCGTTCATGTCCGCCTTCTTACAGTACTCCCCTTTAGCGTAACCCTGCCCCGTTCCCTTCCCAACTATACCGTATTCTACCGTAATCCCTCTCTCACCTCGATTATCGATTGATTGATCACTCAATATCCGACGCGTTCATGTCCGCCTTCTTCATGAGCTCATTGCCCACTAATCGATCACTAGTTCCTCCTATCGTACCCATTACATCACTTATCGATCAATATATCTACCGTAATCAACCTACCGTACCTCGATTATCGATTGATCACTCGATATCCGACGCGTTCATGTCCGCCTTCTTGATGAGCTCTATCAGTACTTCCTTTACCGTAACCCTTCCCCCCTTTTCCTCCCAACTATACCGTATTCTACCGTACCCCATCTCTCACCTCGATTATCGATCGATCACTCGATATCGGACGCGTTCATGTCCGCCTTCTTGATGAGCTCGTTGCAGATCTCCTTCAGGTCGGCCACTTGCTTTCTCTGCAGAATTATTATTATTAATTTTAATTATCATTAATTAAGCTTAATTCGAAGCTCCCAATCCCTTTCCCCTATCGAATCGCTATTGTCATGCTACTCCCGCCTGACAGTTGTGCACTTCACGCACTACACATATTGATCAATGTTCGCGTTTCTCAATAGTTTCTTTTTTCTCGCTTTAGATAATATCTCCCATCATCAGCAATCCTTCATACCGTATGCCTACCGTACCCTTCTCATCCCTTCTACCGTATCCCCACCGTACCTTCTGCGCGACGCTCTGCTCCAGCTCGGCCACCTCGCCCTCGCGCTGCTTCAGGCGCATTCTGGAATGGGTTTATTGATTTATTGATCATCCCGGTGCCATGATGTTTCGTGATTCCAATAATTTCTCGCCAATCTCGCCTGCGCTAATGTTTGCTCATCCGAACATGTCATAAAAATACTTTATCCCATGGCATAGCGTATAAACTCAGTTTCCGATAAATGATACCGTATTCCCCTGATCAATAAAATACAGTACCTGATGGAAAGCGTGTTGTTGTCGTGCTCCTTCTCCTTCTCCTTCATCGCCGCGCGCAGAGCCTCGTTCTCGCCGGACGCTCTGAGGGGATTGTTATTGTTGTTGTTATTACTGTTTTTATTATTAACATAATTAGTTGGGTTATAGTATTCAAGTGTGGATTTTTTGAAGCAAGAAAAATCGCCACTATCGTTTAAACACCGAATCTCCAAGACTTGATCATCTCATGAAACGCAGGACTAATGCTACCATGTAAGTTGGTAGAGTCTAAGCAGAGATGAAAAGGTTACCGCCGGATCCATGGCCTAGTGGTCTAAGGCGGCACAAGGGACACAAGGTGTAGTACCTGGCTAGCCTGGCTAGGCGTAACAACGCAGATGGCGCTGATACTAACGTACCACCCTAATTATCGATCGACTCGCTCATCCAGCTTGTTCGTGATCAATAAACTTAGTTCGCGATTCAACTACCGTATCCACCCTGAATATCGATCCACTCACTCATCCAGCTTGGCCTCGGCGTGCCTGCGCAGCTTGTCGAAGCGCTCCCTCTCGGCGCGCACCGCCCGCTCCAGCTCCTCGTTCGTCTTAATTAATTTGGTTAATTAATCAGGATAATTAATTGCGTTAATCAATAATCTAAAACATTATACTCAAGTGACTTCCATACATTTTGGTCAGAAAATGCCAATGTTTCATCTGCGCTCCAAAAGGAAGATTTTGTTGATCATAGCAATAACATAGGAGCGACTATCTGAGTCACTGAAAACATTTGGCCGGGACCCTTGGCACTAGGCGAAAAATCGAATTCCTTCAAAATGTGTCGGCTGGTAGTACTCCTCGAGAGTAGTTGAGCACTAGCTGATTTAGTGTTCTGGGTCGTTCTCCGCCGAGTGGTGATGTATGTTTCAATGAAACATAACCCAGCCGACTTTGCCATTTCGTTACCATTCGAAATGAGTGGTAGCGCAAATAACGCGCACTATTACAGTGGTGATGCATACCAAGTTTCATCCTGATCGATTCATGAAAATTTGAAAAATCGATATTTTTCGAAAAACTCGGCCCGTAGCTCGTTCGGGAGACATACAATGTACCTTTTTTATTTGATCAATATAAAGAGCATCCATTAGCCTGTCCACAGAACTAATATAAAGAAATTTAAAAAATACCGCCTAGAGTTATTTACCAAAAACCAGCCAAATTTGTTAAAAAGTCATTTCGTGATAGGCAAAATACCGTAATCCAAAATCAGCAGAATCGCTTCCAATGGTCATAATAACTCCAGACCAGCTTTACGTTGACGTTGTTGATGACGTGTGTTCAAGAATGAGAATCTTAGTCGTTGCGCAGCGATTCTAGCGATTTTGGGTACGGTATTTGTCCTATCAAGTACTGATTTTATTTCAATTTGGTGGCAGTTTTTCTTAAATAACTCTAGGCGGTATTTTTTAATTTTCTTTATATTAGTTCTGTGGACAGGCTAATGGATGCTCTTTATATTGATCAAATAAAAAAGGTACATTGTATGTCTCCCGAACGAGCTACGGGCCGAGTTTTTCGAAAAATATCGATTTTTCAAATTATCATGAATCGATCAGGACGAAACTTGGCATGCATCATCACAGTAATAATGCGCGTTATTTGCGCTATCACTCATTTCGAATGGTTACGAAATGGCAAAGTCGGCTGGGTTATGTTTCATTGAAACATACATCACTACTCGGCGGAGAACGACCCAGAACACTAAATCAGCTAGCGCTGAGTTACACTTGAGGAGTGCTACCAGCCCACACATTTTGAAGGAATTCGATTTTTCCCTAGTGCCAAGCAAAGTTTCACTAACTCAGAATGTCGCTCATAGAGGTTTGGATCATAAAAAAAAAACTTTCGCTTCAAACAGATCTTTTTCGACCAAGTAGTTCTTCAGCAGTTACACTTACCGTAAGCCTACAAGCTACCGCACACCGAATCAATAAGCTACCGTACTCACCGATTTGAGCGTCGGGATCACCGACCGCTGCTGCGAGTACGTGTCGTACAGCGAGTTGTACTGCGAGTGCAGCTTGTTGTTCTGCAATTAGCGAGTAATTAGTTAATTAGCAATAATCATTTGCCAGACATCCGATGGATACGCTCACAAGGTAGAATAGTAAGATCGCAATTTTTTAAAAGTATATGATCTATTTCCGTTGCGGTTTCAGTCCTCGCTCTTACCCTGTTGTGGATGTGTGAAATAATCCCAGTTCATTTTGCGTGTCCACAAAACACAACTATCCAAACCCTCACAATCAGACTCGTTTCGATCACTACTCATTATTTCAATGTTTCAACATGAGTATATTCACAGTTGCGTACGCGAACTATTTCACTGTCGCTTTCTTCAAAACAACAACAAAATCATCCAAAACGATTCAAAAACTCCCTACCTCCATTTCAGCACACCTAATCGATCCCTCGACCTTCCTGCTCCTCTAGATCTCACCTCATTCTCCAGGTTCTCTACCTCCTCCTGTCACTTCTCGCTCTCCATCCAAAGCCTCTCCTAACCTATCACTGTCATCATTTTCCAGCCTGCCCTTTAGCCCTTCCTCTTGTCAACCCGCCGCTTTCATGCCCCAATCACCTTCTATTTACCTCATTCTCCAGGTTCTCGACCTCCTTCTTGAGTCTCGCCAGCTCGGCCAGCTTATCCGCCGACATGGCTGCAATGACGGGCGCGGGAGGGAGATGGGGGAGAGAGGAGGCTCCGCCAGATGAGGTGGAGGGACCCGAGGCTGGAATCGATAGGTGATCCATAAATTGTATGCGTTTGCATAAGAAGACCGCCACAACTCCCTCTAGTACCTCAAAAATCAACTCGCTTCACAACTCCCGTTTCACCCCTCTCTCATCTGCCCACTAAATTCTCAACCAACGATGAAACAGACCAATTCTTTGCCGAAACGCAAAAAAGGGGCGGAACCTAGAGAAAGTGGGCGGAGTCTCTTATAAGAAGGCGGAGCTTACAAAATCCGGTTTCCATGGCCGCATTGGCCGCCTCCAGCGCGGCCATCACGCCCTCTAGCCCCCTCCGTGCCTAACAGAGTGTGCTGCGCTTATTAGAGGGCGAACCAAATTTTGCCACTATCACCTCCAGACAACCCACAAGCTTCCCTACGTCTCTCCTCCTGCCTTAATAGCATCACGAAAAGTGGGAGAAGAGATTACCGAATCCGGCCTCCATCGCCGCGTTTGCCGCCTCCAAAGCGGCCATCACGCCCTCCAGGTCCGCCTCCGCCTGACGCGCCTTCGCGTCCGCCTCGCCCTTCTGCGCCACCATGATCTGGCCGAGCTGCAAGGAAAGAATTCAATTATTTCGGTATTTAAATATTGATTGATAATTCGGTTACGACTAGCCGCGAGATGTACCACATTACGTGTTTCACCCATCATACAACTGCACTGCGCAGGGGTTTAAGGCGATATCTCCATCTTTTCTCCATATCATCAATCACA
>LS521570.1:306623-344159 GCA_900490845.1 Pristionchus japonicus | reverse complement strand
CCCCCCCTGTATCACTACCATCTACCGTAATTCAACCATCTTCCAATCAATAAAACCATTCGTCGATCAACCAACCGCGTGTCTCTACCGTACTCCCTCTCTCTCCTCACCTTCTCGTGCTTGCCCACCCACTCCTTCTCTTTGTCGTGCATTCATGCCCCTCTCACGCTAATCCACATAGATTTCACTATTTCCCATTAATAAAACCAGTCCTCGATCGTCCTCTCTCGTGTGTCTACCGTACCTTCTCGTGCTTGCCCGCCCACTCCTTCTCCTTGTCCTGCACGAGGGCGAGCAGGCGCGCCTCGATGCGCGCCGCGGCCGCCTCGTCCACGAACGACTGCAAGAGATCAAAGATCAAAGATCAAGGTTACGCTTAGGACGGTGACGAAGATTATGCTTTTTATTCGTCAATCCGAGCTTTTTTTCAGTCGTTTATGTGGACAAGACTGAAAAATGCGCTTCCCTTCTCTTCTCATGAACATCCTGCACTAGGAAATCACCAACCCCCATTTCCTACATAAAGCAATGAATGCAAAGAACGAAATTCGTTTTGGTCTACGTAATGATCTCATATTAATGACCATACGAATTTTCGCGTTTATTAGAACCTGATGCGGCGTCAAACACCACTGGAGTGCCGAAGTGAGCATTTGATTCGGAAGAATCGGAAGTTGATTGTATCGCTCTACGCTGTATCCATAATCGAGGGTCAATTTGAATGCTCGAGACTATGTGAGCAGGATGCGGCGCCACTGCACCGGGACTGTCAAAGTGCACAAGTCATTCTTCCATCGAAAGATACTATGGATGTTGCTGGTGCTTCTCAAATTAGTTTCAAGAAGAATTCGCCAGACTATGTGCAGCACAATTGTGCCACTCGCAAACGCAAAACGAATTTAAACCAAAGCAAAAAAGTGTTGTGAAATTGTTCTACGTACATTTCCATTATCGAAAGAAAGGCTGAATCTTGAAACTATGAGGGCCGGGTGCAGCACAATTGTGACAGGCACTGGCAATGCACACGGATTCGCCAACTCCTACCAGAACCTCACAGCGATCTGC
Organism: Pristionchus japonicus; assembly: GCA_900490845.1. Lineage (NCBI taxonomy): Eukaryota > Metazoa > Nematoda > Chromadorea > Rhabditida > Neodiplogasteridae > Pristionchus > Pristionchus japonicus. The sequence goes on along the minus strand of LS521570.1, from coordinate 343,094 downwards.
TCAACGCCTCCCTAACCCCATTTACTAACTATGCCTCTTTTCTAGAGTTCAAAGATCAAAGACCACGCACCGCCCGCTCCTGCTCCAACAGCGCATTCAGCTCTCTGCTCAGCATCGAGCTCACCACAATCGCCTTTCTACCTTGCCTAACACCATCCTCTTCTGTTCCGCCTACGGCCGCTGGTTTCTCAGCAGATTAGTGCCAACTTAGTCATTTCAGGGTCAGGACCGGTCATTCTTAGCTTCACTACTACTTCAACTACTCACCGCTCGCTCCTGCTCCATGACCGTCTTGAGCTCTCTGCTCAACATCGAGCTCACGACCATCGTCTGCTGGCGCGGACGAGAGGCGGGAGGGGCAGTCGAGGAGGCAGAGGAAGAGGCGACCGGTCTGGAAAGGAGGAAGGCTGATTAGGGATAGAAGTGAGCGAATTGATTCAGTATTTCGCATGTTTCGGAGGCGCCTGATAGGTGCATGCCATCGCGAATTGTGATTGTGCGAGAACATTCGGCAGGAAAAATATGAATCTAGAGAGAACTAGCACTGCCGGCCTCCGCAAGCTCCCAAAACCCAAAAATACCCTACCTCTTGCCAACCTAGATTTTCCAAGAATACGTTTCCTATTTGGGCAACACTATTCTAGTTTCCAGCACCGCTCATATTTAGATGCACTTGGCAACCACACTGCTGTCAGTACGACATCATCCGTAGAAAAAAGACCCGCAAACTATCCAAAACAACACACTTCTTCCCCGTATCCCATCATCCTGTCTGCACTCGCCCACGCTATTCTAGCTTCCGACACCGCTTATATTCCCAGCTATTAAAAAACCATGATGAGTAGTTCATAATTATTCCAGAAAAAAATAATATTAAAAACAAACAACTAATTCAGCTCACCTCTTGGCCGTCTCCTGCAGTCCTCCGCCTGCTCCCTGGGCGGCACTGCCGGCTGCGGGGGTCGCAGCTGCAGCAGCTGCTGCTGCAGGTGCAGCCGCGGGACGCGGCGACACCGACGTCGCCGAGGTCGTCTGCAATGGGGGAAGATATTCACGGTAAATTCGAGACCGTTGATGTCAAACGTTTGCCTGTAGACTCGTGTGCCAGACACTATTCACGTTGGCCCAGTCCACATTGGAGCAATACGTCGCAGATTTGTTCTACATGACCGATTAATTTTGCGCTACTCCTTGCCCCTTGCTATTTCATATTGCGCCCACCCCATTTGTTTGGCATAAACTCTACCCGTCTGTCCCATGTCATATGAGCTTTTCACATAGTCTATCTCACAATTTTCTCAATGAAGCCATCCTGGTTCTTCTAATCAATAATCGATACCGTAACCTTCCCGTTTCTCACCGCAATCATCTTCGCCTCCCTTGCATCCCTCCGACAACATAGCCACGACATCAGCACCCAGTCCGTGCCTTGGTCGCGCATGCTGGGCGCTATGTTGGAAATGTTTGAAATGTTTTGCGAACGGATAACGAACAGATCGAGCGAGATCGTGAATGCGCAAATCTATACGAACCGCGAAACAGCTCTGAACCTGCCACAATATAACAAGCTATTTGGTTTACGGAGCATGTTATTGCAAGCAAAAAGCATTCAGAAAATTTGAGTTTAATAGATATTAAAGGAAACGCTTCATTGATCGAAAGAGACAAGAGAACACCAACATATGCGCGCAATGAAACGACACTCTACCACTTATTCTAACCGCAGCGTACAATCAAACAAAAGTTACAGATCAGCATTGCTCGTTCATTTCTCATTATTTAGCGATTACTCTCGAAAGCACTTTCCCTACTTCTCTTAATTCCAACTGGCTAAAGACTTCGCAAAATCGAGAGCGTCATTCGCTGTGATAACTGACAGCGAAATACAGCGACAAAGAAGGTGGTTGGCCTATCACCCCCATTATCTGCTCTTATCACTTCTCACATTCACTAACACTTCCCCCACCCTGCTGCTGCTCTTTCTCTCTCCACATTCCCCTTGCTCTCTCGCAGATCAGACATCGCTAGACAGCATGCACATTTGAGAGCTCGCTAAAAACACGACAGGTTATCACTTTCCCTCCTCTCTAATCACAATCAATCCTTTTAATCACCCACTAATTAGCACCGCCATCACCCTCTTTGGGTGGTTTAATCTACTCTCCCCGTTATTTTTTAACCTTCTCATATTTTTCACAGTGTGAGGCTATTTTCCAAATAACTTAATAAGCAATTAGCTAATTAAGTTAATTAATTAAGCAAATTAATTTAATTAATTAAGCTAATTAGTCACTCACCGCCGCACTCATGGCGACCGTGGGCGTGGAGGTGGCGATCGGGCGGAACGCCGGCAGTTCTGTAATTAACTTAATTAGCTCAATTTAATTAACATAATTAAAATTCGCAATATTGCCATCATTGTCTACCCAGGCGCTTTCCGTTCCAGCGCTCTCGCATAGCGTCAAGATAACATTCCGTTACAATTTTTTGAAGGAATAGTTTTAGCAATTCCGCACACTTTCCGGTTCCAGGCTCCCTACAATAAGGATAGTGCACTGTCTATCATAATCGACCGCGGGATGATTGGGACAAAACGAACATAAAAACCAGCGTGAGTATTCTCTTTCGCGCACCATAAACCATTCTCACTAGCCCTCACCAACGGATGAGCGGTAGCTCAACTGATCTCGATTGGCCGCACTATTTTTGCTCCACGACTCTCACAAATACTTAGCGCATTTTTACAAGCAATTCTTGTCAGTTTTCTCGCACAACAACAATCAACACATATTTTCTACAATCTCACTCACCTTCCTGATTCTCCTGATTGAACACCTCGGGCAGCGGCACGTACATTCAGTCTACTAGCGCACGAGTACCCCTTCCCAAAGCAGCAATATTTTGATCATTTTTACTGAATAAATAACTAACGAGCGCACTAATTAATTAGCTAATTAACCACTAACCTTCCTGGTTCTCCTGATTAAACACCTCGGGAAGCGGGATGCTCCTCGGACCCCTCACTACTACCAAACCAATCCATGTCTCCAGGTTCTCCCAAAAACGCCAACTAGCTACTAATGCCGCAGATACCAGATATACCAGGAGCGTCAGTGTTTCTCATATAGTCCATACCTTCCTGATTCTCCTGATTGAACACCTCGGGCAGCGGGACGCTCCTCACACCCCTCACTACTACCAACCAGCCCAGACTATTCCCGTTTTTAGGTTATCCCAAGAGGATACGCTACCACTTTGCTACAATATCTTCCTTATTAACTTCCTAACATTAAGGCATCATCAAAATACAGCAGTTTATGCTTATTTAGCACATGTTTACTTCCTAAACAGCAACTAATTAGCTACTAACCTTCCTGATTCTCCTGATTGAACACCTCGGGCAGCGGCACGCTCAGCGGGGACGTCTTCTTCGGACGGGTGATCGTCTTCGAGTCGACCCTGAGGGAATTAAGTTAATTAATTAAACAAAAATATAATAATAAAGTTAATTAATTAAATCATCTATCACGCCTTTCCTAACACCAACGAGAAACATTTTGAATGGAGGTTGACTGTTTCAGCGGCTCTACAAACTCAAAGAAACAACGAAGTGGGGATAGTGCGGTGGGATTCGGTGTACAAGAAATCCATCATTTACTCAAGAAAAGGGCAAGTTCACCAAACTAATCAATGATAGGGGAGAACATTCGGGACTCGATCAAGATAAACGAATGCTCTACTATTGGCCACTCCCCCTTCTAAAAATCAATTAGATAATTAATAAAATTAATCATTAATTAATGGCCAAACTAATCAATGATTGCGCGAGAACATTCGGGACGCGATCAAGAGAAACGAACGCTCCTAATCGTATTGACACTCTTGGCCACTCCCCTCCTTCCAATCAACCGTGATCAAGGAGAGAAAGCGAAACATCAGACCGCCGAGAAGGAGAGAGAGGGAGAAAGTGTATCGGAACTCTAATCAGTGCGCAATCAAAACTATCAGTGAATTATTACCCAATTTCGTTGGTCTGGCTATTAAACGAGTAAAATCACAACCTATCCACCCCAAATCCTTCCCCAATCTAGCCCATCAGAGAACCACTAGCGGGTCATCAGTCATTAGCGACAGAGGAAGAGAAAGATAGAGAGGAAATGCTTGGAGCCTAGAGTCAAAGCAGGGGCGAGAGAGCGGGCGGAATGGGGAGGATTGGAGAAAGAGAGGGAGGAAGGGAATAGTGAAACTGGATGCAGGAAGAGGGAAAAGCAGTCGTAGCAGATTTCAGAGGGGTCAGTGGCCATTTCTTTGTTATGTCAAAGGATTTTGATGCCCCAGAAGAGGGAATTGGATCAAGCTCTTGGAATTCTTAACATCAAGATGAAACCACGAAAATATTGGTTCATCCGAAAGAGGAAGGGAGTAGTGAAACTGGATGCTGATGCAGTGGGGAGGAAGGGGAAAAGCAGTTGTAGCAGATTTCAGGGGTCAGTGGTCAGTTGTTTGAATTTTTGAGTAAGGGGAGGAGAGAAATCAAACATACGAAAACGATCACTATGATAAGAACCCGCTGAAACCGTAAGTAGGTGAGTCTCAAATCGAAACTGTCAAAACTGAAAATTAGTAGACTACATTTGCATAGAAGGCTGTGATCAACCTACTCAGATCCTACGCAACATAACAAATCACAGAAACAGCAAGGGTACAACTTGCAACTGGAAGAAATTGGGATTTTGGAATTGGGAACAGTCAAGCCATCAACTATCAAAAAATCCAGCCATATTTGCCACACCCCAGAAACCCCGAGAGTGCAAGCCAAGATGCAAACACATTTGACGAAGGTAGCCCTAGCGAAATGTTTCCATTACTCCTCAACCGATCGAACATCGGACACGCGCTCGCGTAACAACTCCCTATTGACACTAGATCTACCCTATTTCGCAACACCTACACCCTCCAATCCCAACTGCAGTGGAAAATAAGCAACTATGACCTCTCAAAGGCTCAAAACGGGGCCAAATCTAGCACTGCTTATGGGTCACATGACATGGCATCCAGAGGGGGGGGGGAGAGATGGAGGAGGGGAGGGAGGGGGGGATGATACTCCCAACAAAGGGGAGGAAGCGACTTCTCCCAAATGCAGTGACTTCCCACAGAGAGAAAGCAGAGTCAAAGCATCGAGATGGGAGGTGAGATAGCACGCGATTTGGAGAGAGTTAGAGAAAGAGAGGGGACGAGAGACGGAAAAGAATTGCTGATCCACTGGAGAAAAAGCGCCCCCGGCGTTTCCCCTTGGATGAACGCTCTCGTGTTTCTAATGGGGCTCCGAACATTCCTATTCGATGTATTCCATTAAGCTTGCCGTCTATAGGGATTGATAGTGCTATTACATCCATATCACAGAGTTATTAGAGATGAGCCGAAAACTCAAGCCTATAAAAGAACCGTGCATCACTTTTTCACCGCGACCTGTCAAGCGCTCCAATTCACCTCGAGAACGCGAGAAGAATAAAAGGAACCTTTAGGTTTCAGCAAAGCCGTTTCTAGAATCGAAACGACGTCGAATAGTGGGGACAACTGAGTCAACTCTGCGAAGAATAGCACAGCGGAAAGGGCCAAATAAGGGGGGGGGAGGGCTTGCGAAATCGCTAGAGAGACTGCTAGAGGAAGGGAGATAGCAGAAACGAGGGGGCAACTCTCTCTATAGATCTCACACTGCGCAAGTTAGCGCAACAATAACAGCACCACACTCGAATATTCCTCTGCAATTTCGTCCACAACAGTGCACAAACGAGCCAATTTTCGCACGTTCTTCTACAGCGAACGTAGCAAACACTATGAAAATAATTCAAATACAATTTAACTAATCAATTAATTAATTAAACCTCACCGATACGTCTTCGAATCATATTCAAGGTTCTCCATCGCTGATTCTCAAGAGGGATTTGGCCTCTAGGCTCGGCTCTACCCGTTCCCCACTTCACTACTGCACTTCTTTTACAGTGCAATCGAGACGGGGAGTGAAACGGGCCGGCACACCCTTCAAGGATCAACAATCGAGGAACTTTCACGCAATTATGCGGAACACGAAACGCAAAAAGCACGATACGACGGGAGAAATCGAGCAGAAGGCAGAAAAGCGAACAGTTCAATCGCGGCTTCACGCCACAGTCTTAGTCAGACAGATCTCAAGTGAGGCAAAGAGAGCGGAAAAAAGGAGAGGGAATGGTGAGAGGATGAAAGAAAGCGAGTTTGTATCACCCTAGTGACTCAAGGAGATGGTAGTCTACAAGCAGCTAGTGATGGTTGCTACATGACCGTTTCTGGTTGCGAATGGTCTATAGAGTTGTAAGGGTTCCTACTAGTGTTGATAATCAGGCTGCTCCCGGTCTAACAAAAAATCCACATTCTATCATACTAGTTTTTGGTTAGGCATGATCAATAAAACAGCGAGTTTTCATCGGAATTCAATGCATCCTGCTTTCTCCGTCGCAAAAAATATGTATTCACCCCCTGGTGATACGATTCATAAACAAGAAAGCATGCCTCGGAATTCGATAGAGCGTTCGCATACCTTCGCAAAAAAAAAGCCGTCTTCTCACCCTGTAAACCAAGTTCCCACGAAAGTGACCAGCAGATTTCTTGCCGCGATCGATTCGTAAATTAGCGAGGATGCAGAATTCAATATTTCGCAGCTTCAGTGTACAAAAACCCATAATTCTCAATCTACAATCCAAAACTTCAACGAAACCCTGGTGATTGCTTGCTGTTCATAGTCTATAGATCATCTAGTTCATAGATCATAGATCTGACTACGGATTCAATTCCACTTCGGATTCGATAGAAAGAAACAAAAACACCTCTCCCATTCCTCATCCCCATACCCTGTCATTCCCTACTCCCATCTCGGGCCTGTCAGAATGAGGAACGCGTCTCTCTCCATTCCCCACGCTCTCTCGTCGGTTAGACATTGTGAGATAGCGTGCAAAACGGAGAGAGTGCAGTCTCCCCTCTCTCCATCCCCACCGAACAAGGCCATGAATTCATGATCGCGGGTGAATGAGGAGAGAAAAGTAATGAATGGAGACCAGATGCACGATGGAATCAACGAGATCGGGCAAAAATATTATTTGGAGAATTGAAACTACTAGTACAATCAAAGAGCATGCAAAACAGCTACTCATGATATGCGCTTGCAACGAGGAATCGCTTGGTTCGCTTTTGGTGCTAAAATCTCACTACCGCCTAGTGAATCCTCATGAAAAATGCGCAATATTCATCTCGGCCTAGCAATCGAAGCGAAGAGAAAGGAAGAAGGAGGAAAGAGAACCACTGGCCATAAAGGAGAGGCGCTAGAAGAGAAACGAGAGAGGAAGAAAGGAAGAGAATGAAGAAGAAGAGGATGGAAGAAGTTCCACACTTCTTTCCTTTCTCTGTTCGTCCGCTCCAGTAAACTAAACACTTCGGAAAACTGGCCATTGCCCTATTTCACCAAATGAATGGCAAGTGTCATGCCAGAAATAAAACACGCATTCTCTGTTCACCGATAGAGCTATAGACCGCATGCAACAGCGAAATCCATTCCCTGCGAGCAGAGAAAGAATGGAGAGCAGAACCCTTGCGGGAATGGGCTCATTTCGGGGAATGAGAGGAAGGAGAGAGAGTGGGAAGACTTGAACCCGAATTAGGCAGAGGAAGACGGACGATGAAAGGAGCCTCATTTTAGGAGAGGGGAGGAAGAGAAAGAGAGGGTGTTAGTCTGGCGATGAAAGGAGATGACTCTCCTCACTTCACACACTCTCTTGTCCGTCAGCGACAGCTAGGGAGTATAGCAATTGGAAAGATTCCAGTACTCAAAGGCAATGAGTGGAACTGAGAGATGATGAGTTGCAGTAGTGAATGGAGTGAGGATAGGAGCCATGATGCATCAGTTGGTTTGAGAATGACAACGACGAATCTATTGCTATTGGCCAACCCTTCGCACTATCAGGACGGACGGGAGCCCGAATGTGGTGGTTGACCCAAGTGGACCCAAGTGGTGTTTGACACACAACTAGTCTGGGTGCGAGTGCAAACGTCGAGAAATATTATTTTATCAATGGCTTTCCACGATGCATTGAAACAAGCGCACGACTCTTTACTTGAGAAGATGCGCCAACGCCAACCCACCAGGTTGGTCGACAAACGCTAGCAATACAAGGAACGTCAGTGGTCGATGCTATGATTACGATTTCGAAGAGTAATTGAGTCCAGCTCGTCATTCAGAATTTGAGAAACAATTCCAACGCCAATCTGGCAGGTTGCTTGAAACAATCGCAGCTCACAATGCTTATCGTCATCAAAAAATATTCTGATTGGATTAGGGGCGATCCTAAAATAAGACAACAGTGAATTTGCCAAGCTATCACAAGAGCTGAAAACGTGCATCCGCCTAGTGCCCTGCGCGCATTTGAACTGATCCAAACACTTTCGGACTATCAGGAAATGCTGGCTACAACTCGTTTATATAATTTTGAAAGACCCGACTATCACGTATTGAATGGAGCAATCGTTCCCACTATTTCACAGATATTGCTAACCTCAAACCACCATCCACCCCAATTTGCTACTTTCAAAATAAATGTAAATTGTTTAATTAATTAACTAATTAAGCTAATTAACTCACTCGAAGGTGCGCTTGCGGTCGGGCGTCTGGAAGGCCGAGACCGAGTTGACTGCAATTAGCGGAATTAATTAATTAATTAACCAAATTAACATTTTAAACAAAATAAATCATTCGAAAACTCACTAGTTCCTGTAGGAAACATCACTTGACCACTTCTCAACGACTATTCGGCCCGCTCTACCCAGCATCTCGCCTAGGTCCACCCATCCTATTACCTATGCATTGCAAGGAACCCGTTTGACGGTAATTAACGATCTGCTAACTAATCAATAGAAACGTCATCACCTACAGTACACTCTTGCCACCCGATCAATATGCCAACCGTACCCTCACATTGCCCAATCAATAATCTACCGTACCATCGCCGTGTCCGCCCAGCTCCATCCTGTGCTGGTGGTTCTCCGTCTCCTCTCCCTCGAACATGGCGTCGTCTGCTGCAAGGAATCAATAATCCAATCAGTCATCAATACTCGCTACCGTAATCCTACAGTATCCTCACATCACATCATCCACAGCTCCAAATCCAAGCTCAAAAACCTCAAACCACAATCACAAAATGGTGCACAAGTGGTGCTTCGTTTCACGGAACTCATACATATCCCATACACAGGCAACAAAAGGGTTCACATGGGGATAAGTTTACGTACGACATTTACCAATCAATCAATACTCAATCAATTACCGTACCCTGTCCCATCGACTCGCGTGCCTCCACGTACACCTCCTCGGGGTCGGAGACGACGTCGTACGTGTCGGGACCTCCTGTTCCGGATACGGTATCTCCTCCCTTCTGGGGTACGGTATCGATCGGGTCCACCTCCATCACGACTGACGACGCGGGCGTGGTGCGGGCCGAGAGCGAGTCGGATACGGTAGTCTGCGTGGTATCGATCGGCGTGGGGTCAGTGGGGTGACCGGCGGACGGGGATCCAAGCAAGGGCGCCGAGTGCAGCACAGACGACAGGAGTGACTGCATAGTGTAGTGTGTGGTGCGGGGATACGGTAGGTGGTGTGGTGTGTGGTGCGGTGGGTGCGCGCGCCTGCCTGAGACACACGACAGTGAGCAAGACACAAACAAATAATCGATAATCACGGAGCGACAGTAGGCAAACGCATGGAGGAGATTGAGGAGACACAATGCTGGAATTAAAAATGCTCCCTATTGTCGCTGTCCGAACAGTGCAATGAGGAGAATGTGAGTTTCATCGATTTCATGAAAGCGGCAGAAAAATAGATAAGTGCAGTACGGTTCGGACAACACCAAAATACACACAAACTTGATGGAATACTCGCCAATTCGCACTACAGAGAGCGTAGGAGCAGGCACTAGGTCGCATAATAGTCGGAGAATAATACCCCCAAACGGCCGATCGCATAACGAGGGTGAGGGGCATCGCAGGAGACCATATTATTCAAACTATCCGTAAGCCCATTATCTCCGGCGTTATTACGCGACCTAGTGCAGGAGTGAAGTAGAAGGTGCAGGAAAGGCTCATTTCACAATCACACAAACAAAAAGCATGTTTTGGCTGTTTTGCATTCCATCACAATCACTACACGTTAAGGATTCTATGCTCATTCACACTCTTTCTATTGTCAAACGAAAGATGCCATGCACACATCAATCAATACCCGCTGTGATTACAGTACTTCCAGTGACGGAAACGTGGAGGGACAACCACAGATAGAAAGCCACACAATCCGTCGATTATCGATCGGAAACACTGCTAATACTTTATTTCACTGGACTTACGTAACTTTCGGAGCTATACAGGGCAGGGGTTGAACGAAACACAACTATACTGACAATCATGACCTACCGTACAATCAAGGGTGGTTTAAAACTTATACTCTCTGTGTTGCAATGCACTTACTTTGTCTATGAGGGGCGTATCAACAATGCAAACTACTACGATCAATCAATATAGTGAATACGAGCTGAAACACGTATCGCCTTCTATTCACCTTGCAATGAACAGACGGTTAGGCGCATTTCAAACTCTAGGGGTCGGGGCATGGAGGGGCTTACACACTACTACGACCAATACGAATAGTGGGAGATAGAGCTCGACAAACGGGTCAAACTACGATCAATCAAAATAGAAGGTCGATGATTAAAAGGGGGCGGAGCTTAAAAGGGGGCGTGGCCTGCGAGTGGGCGGAGCCTCCTCACAGCTTGGCGCCTCTGACGACGTCGTCGATGGCCTTGGCGACGTACTCAACGTTCTTCGTGTTCAGCCCGCACAGGTTGATGCGGCCGTCGCGCAGCAGGTACACCTGGAGGTAATTAGGGGTTAATTAAGAAATTAATACTAATAGATCAAAAGAGATTGTTGTTCGACTCACAGAAAAAGGATTGGAATCAAAAAGAGGTGAATCTTCAGCATGTTGTACGAAACTTGTAACAGGAAGTAGTCTTGTGCGGGGCACAATCATTTCAAAATACTTTTTTTTCCGAAGCGAAATAGAGGAATAAGTGATCGGAGATAACAAAGTTGCGAATTCAGTCAAATTCGAAACCCATCCTCACCTTGTGCTTCTGGATCAGCTGGTCGCACTGGTCGGCTGCAATGAGGAATAGATTAACTTCTGAATTTTAATTGTTAAAACTGTTGTAGAAACTTAAGTTAAGCTTAAGTTAACTTAAGTTAAAACTTAATTACAATTTTATTACAATCATCATTAACCAAAAAAGAGATATTTTTTCCTCCGGTACCAGCTCCTATACCGTGAGAACGGTTCCCACTCTCAACTTGATGCATCGATATTACCCCAATTCGCCGCATTGTGCGAACTCCATACGAAACAGAAGCATCTTGATTTCGAATTAGATGGATAAAGAGAAAACCCACGATTGAGTCCCGTGTAGCTGAACATGCCGATCTGCTGCGTGATGTGCGTCCACGTGCCGGGCGTGCCTGCGAATCAATTAATTTATTAATTTATTAAGTTACTAATTACGACAGATACGATCAAATGTTGGGAGTGCCTGCGAAATTCTCGTTCTTCTCCTTGTATTACTACTTTCATACTTCTCTTGCCTAATCAATCATTCAAAAGCTATCAATGATCGCAAACGATGCAATATTCACAGTGCAGTCGTCGAGAAAGGAACTAGGTATTTTCCGGCTTCATGGTCTCCATTTGTACCCCATCCCCCTTAACCAACCGAGCGCCTCGAGGTGGCCCTTGAGCGCGGCGCGCATCTCCTTGATGCGCGAGGACATCGCCTGCAACGATTGATAGGGTTAGGTGCTATGCGGCAATTTCCAGGGTGCCTCGAAGAGCAACTCGAAGATTGACATAGCAATGAAGAGACATCTTATTTTTGTTTGATCAATTAATGGGCACGAACGAGACAACGCTGCTCTCTCACCACTAGAGTCGTCACTGGATCACGTGCTCTCCTAGTGATAATAAAGGTAAAAAGGTAAAGTTGCAACCACAATCAAGGCAGTTTTACTGTCGTCGTGAGACGACACACCTGGTGGGGTACACCGGTAAGGCCGGGTACTTGCGCGACCAAGTTTGTGCGCGTTTCGGAGGTACCTAGTGATGGTACCTCCATCAAACAAACGAAACGGGATTGGTGAGATCCTGGTGTGCTCGCCGAAAATTGATTGTTTGTTTGTAGATTATTATTTTTTGCTAATCCCACGCATCCTCATTACGATTGCCGGCACAAACATACCTTCAGGTACCTCCGAAACGCGCACAAACTTGGTCGCGCAAGATCATTTTTGTCCACCACAATCCGACTCGAAATTATTGATGTTACGCTTTCCATTTCACAATAAACTGTCTATGAAACGCACACTCACTTTGCCCTCCCCTACATCTTGCGACTTCTGGAAGCCAGAGCACTCTCACCAGTCCGAGTTAGCGAGAGATCAAGCAAAATGAAGAGAGTCAGACACCATTCCCTCACCTTGATGCAATCGAACCACTCCTGGCGCAGAGCGGGAGTCGTCAGCACCTTAATTAAAGTGTTTGTTTACAAATATAGATTTTTCCACCTCGAGCCTACAAATTATTGCAACATCGACACCGCCACTCATTTGAGTCTTCCCCAAAACGCGAAGTCACCCCTGTTTTCTACCGTAATCCAATCAATACCGTACCTTCTGCACGATGCGGGCGCCGTGCGCCGGCGGGTTGCTCCAGTTGGCGCGCACGCACAGGGAGGCCTGCATTTAGAGACAATTAGCTAATTAATTAGTATTGTCTCGTATAATTAACAAGCAGAAAATACTGAACGTCTTCAAAGATTTTTGCACGGTGCATAAGTGCTCACTTGCCATTCTACTGCCCCCAAAACACAGCCTATGTAGCACCGGCGAGGCGCCAATTCTCTGGTTCATTTTTTTAACAGAGCTTCAGGAGCACAAAGTGTACTCCATTGAAATAATTGAGTGAAATCGATTCAAAGCATGATGAGCTGTGATTGACGACTGCTCTCCACAAAACTCCTTCAGTACCATCGCTGAAGCAGGGAGCCACAAGTACCGAATTTCTCACAATTTTGCACACAACCTTGATAAATCCTCACCTGCGACTTGATGCCAGCAATCGTCGACTTGTCGTTCACCACGATCGTCAGGTTGCCCACGCGCTCGTCTGAGAATCAATCGTTAATGGGATACCGTAATCAATCAATAATCGGCTACCGTAACCCTACCTAATCAATCAATAGAAGGCTAGCGTTATCTATAATCAAGGACTTACTGTAGAGGCCAAAGTTCTTGGCGAACGACTGCGCGACGACCATCTCGACGCCCTGCAAGAGGAATATCGATTGATTGCGGAATACGGTATCAGTTGTTACGGTAGGGATATCGATCGACGCACCTGCGAGACGAAGTAGCGGATCGCCCACGCGTCGGCGTCAGCGTCTCCCGAGGCGAAGCCCTGAGACAGGAATTGAATGACTACGGTAACATTCGATCGACAAATGAACATTCACGACCAGTACGTATGCTATACTTCTTCCGATTTCATGTTCATTACGCATTGGTCCCATGAGAAAAAAAAGCCCAAGAGACATTCCTTGCCGTATGATTCTCCTGCTTCACAACCCCCTCTTACGCTCAGCATCTTGACGATTCCAATACAATGATAATTTCCGGGACGAGCAAAAGTTACCTGGTACGCGATGTCGAAGAAGGTGAACAGCTTCTTCGCCTTCACCACCTGCAATTAAGTTAATTAGTCAGCTAATTAGCTTAATTAATTAAGCAACTAATTAACCAACCTCGCAGATCTGCTTCCACTGCTCCTGCGTCGGGTCCATGCCCGTGGGGTTGTGCGCGCAGCCGTGCAGGATCACCACAGCTCTTCAATTAGTATAATTAGTTAATTAATAAGGCTAATTAGATTATATTTTACAACCTTCTACACGTCATACACCAAGGGTCTGAGGAACGAAAGATCGCAAATGCATTTGCTATACACCCTTTATCAAAGGGGTGGTAGAATGCCACAATGATGTAACTTTAATAGTCAAAATTAATTATAAAATTCAGCAAAAACCGACAAAAGATGCCTCAGGGGTGAAGATGATCAGTCAGGGGCCATCATGCCTGTTGAGTTTGAACTTGGAACATCATAGACATTGGGTGGGGGTCGAACCAACGGGTGGCGGGGCACTAGCCCGCGCTCACTGCCCACTCGGCCACGGAGCTACTACGGGCGAGTGGCGAGAAGGCGCGCTACTAGCGAGGGGACGGGGGTTTGTCGAGGCGCTCGTTTCGAATATCGCGTCCGTTTTAGCGTAATTAAACAAATTAGTGGCTCACTGGCATCACACACCGGTTCACCCTCATCCAATGCAAACAATGTCTTACAAGTTCAACTCAACGGGTATTCTGGCCCTGTCTTACCATTTTCACAATTTTAATTAAGATAATTAAAGGAATTATGCTAATTACCTCTCGGGAGCCGCCTCGAGGTCCTTGATGAGGCCCTCGATGTCGACCTTCCTGTTGGTGGCGTCCCAGTACTTGTAGTCGCGCACCTCCTTGAATTGGGTTGGTAAGAAACTACTCTCATCTTTTCACACACTCTCTCGCCTCTCTGATCAGTGAGAGAGAGTGTGAAATGGAAAGAGCAAGAAGCCAACTCTACCTTGAATCCGGCCGTCTTGAAGACCAGCTTGTGGTTGCCCCTGCAAATAGAAGAAGTTCGTTAACCGAAATGATATTGATCAACTACATAAAAATATCAAATAGTTTTTTCCTCTCCGAACAACGCGCACAAAATCGGATAACCGATGCATGCCTAGTCTATGAAAACATCGCGTAGCCTAGCATCACCAGGGCCTCGATTTTGCCAAATACTTAGCCCACTATTCAGAAACTAATCTATTTCTAGTACAAATCAACATGGAATCGGATCGGGAATATTGAGGTTGCCTATCAAAGCATCACGCTTCCCACAATCAGCAAAAATCACTGACCACGTCGGGTTGCTCACGTAGACGACGTCCATCTTGCACTGCGCGTGCAGGAATTCCACCCGATCATTCAATTCCCCTCACAAGCTACGTATCAATATCGTATCTATCGCGCGTCTCAGGATCACTAGGACAATCAAGGTTTCTCCAATCACTCAAAACCACTTACCACGTCGGATTGCTCACGTAGACGACGTCCATCTTGCACTGCGCGTGCAGGAACTCCGCACCCAGACGGAGGGAGCCCGTGCCCGACAGGCACTGGATGCCGAACGCCTGTCAATTAATTAGCTCATTAGAACTAATTAATTAAAATTTGAGACTAATTAGCGCCCGAGAGGTTCACGTTTCCCAAACTATTTTTAAAAAAAAGCTCTAAGAAACTGTCTATGCGCCCAGACGCAGGGAGCCCGTGCCCGACAGGCACTGGATGCCGAATGCCTATGAATTATGGGCAATTAGTTAATCGATAACAAACAATTCTGGAATCGTTGGGGCATCACCACAAAAATAATGCATTGATGTTTCACCAAGCCCATAACCGTTAATTTACCCAAATCCATGCAATCGATCGCAGCCGTGCCTCCAATGCCTCAAATACCCATCTAACCCTTCCCTAATCCTCAAGAGAATCGAGATTTGAACCCGCCAAAATTCTTCAGGATCCCTACTTACCCTTCCCTCCGCAATGGCGGGCGAGTCCTCGCACAGGACGAGCGAACTGGCTGCCTTACTTATGTCTCTATCTCCCAAGACCTATCATCCCACTGTTTCACGAGTGCTATATCTTACGCTCCCACGCCCCATCCGCAATAAGGCTGTTCATTGCATTCACACCTATTATTTCTCTTGGAGGACTAATTCAAACAGATTAGTTTTGTGTTTCTCCAATCCAATAAAACGCTCACCCTTCCCTTCACAATCGATCGCAGCCTTACTTCAACTTCCAATACAAATCTAACCCTTCCCTAATCCTCAAGGGAATCGAAAATTTGAACTCGCCAAAATTCCGTTTCAGGATCCCTACTTACCCTTCCCTCCGCGATGGCGGGCGAGTCCTCGCCCAGGACGAGCGACGTGGCGGCCTTGCTGAAGGCCTCGAACCCGAGCACCGGCAGGTACTCGTGGTTGAGCGTCGCGTCGTTGGCGAGGGCCACCTTAATTAGCGTTAATTAATTAATTGAATACTTTTAAAAACAATGTAAATGCGAGCCCGATTCAATGCTTTTGTTTGCGAATTGTATGGAAGCAGCCCACGCGCAAGATTAAAGAACTTGGATCACGTAAACAGTTGATGCGCTGATGATTCCCAAAAACGCCTAGAGGGTGCGAGTGAGGTACAATGGAAAGCAGTGTTAATACCCCGACCCGTCAAAGCAAAGCAGTGCCATAGACTACGGACCTGGCTGGAATGCTCGCCGCCTTGAACTCCGTGCACCTATAATTTGAGGAACTATATGAAAATAAACGGATTTTTAATTTAAAAAAAAAACGAAATTGTAATTTTACTACAGAAAACGCTTGAGGAATCATCTACACCCGTTTATTCAAGCAATTGAACCATCACTGCGACGCAAAGACACCTAGTGCTGCGAAAAAAACTGCAGGATAAACATCTATTGCAAGCACACCAGATTCCCACGACTCTGCGAGCCACCAAGTAAAGTAAAAGGAAAAATCAATAAATCAATAAATCAATACCAACCTCGGCATCGTGGACGACGGGCAGCACCCATGGCTTGCCCTCCTCGGTACGGTAGGCTGGAATAGGAGGAAGGGTTACGGTAGGATTGACAGCATTGATTCACATTGGTACAATATGCTCCAAAGTGATGAAAGCTGTAGGACAGCGAGAATTGATTGGGTATTTGTTGCACGAGAAATGCCGAAGTGATTACAATCAATGACTCTCTGATCCTTATTTCCAAATACAGTGACGGGAATTCAGCGGATACACTGTCAGTAATTCTGATGCAATTTTCATTTCGCCAGTTTTTCAAAACTTGCCCTTGCGGTAATCGCTGTACAGGCACTACTCTAGCGCACATGGTGGCAATCATTGCATCAGCATGTTCATTTATTTTGAAATTTAATAAGCAAATAACCATGTTCTAAGATCATCATTGTAATTTTTTAAACAGGAATTCCGATTCAAATCGCCAAAATTGATGTTCATGAGGTTATCATCGCCCATTCTAACCAGTAATCTGCAGGTGCTCTTTGTCAGCCATAGATAACAACCGGGATCAAAATACACACGCTGATAAACTTATCAATGCGGAAGGGTACTATTTTTGCACACGCAATGCTGTGATCAAAAAGATCAGTGTGCGAATTACAGTTATGTACACTCAAACCTGCTATTCGAATTTTAACGTACTACTAACGCGTATCAAATCACCAACAGCTATACCCATAGATTATGAGCAACCATTTTAACCCCAACATCACGGGTCCCAATGACGCTAATTTGACACACAGCATCGTGATCAGTTCCAATTACATATTTAACATTTTAATTAAATACGAATTAACATAATTAATTAACATAATTAATCACCTCCGATGGTGAGGTTGACCTTGTTGGGCGACGAGTCTTGCAGGTAGAGGTTGTTCATGTGGAACACCTGAACAATTTTGCGATTCTCATCCTTTCAAATCTCCTTGGAAATCCATTTTTCAATATCTTTCCACGTCAATCGAGATTAGATGATATTTTTGAAAAGTGTTTGCATCAGTTTTCATCAATTTGATATCTTTCCTCACAAGGATAGAATTATTTTTTTGAAATCATCGGTTCTCAACATTAGGGCCAGAAAAGAAGTCGCTTTCGAAATACCATTACTTCACAAATATCATCAACTATTTCAAAAATCAACAACTGCCATGTTCACGAGACGCTATTATCTTGCAGAGGATCAGACCCAAGGTCGATGGCCGACACTTTCAAGGTAGTTTCGCGTTCGAACAAAGAAAAGATAGGATGTTTTGAGTTCTTTTGCAAGATCAGATGACCAAAAGTGTCGCAAACAGGAGTTTGTTTATGAGAAAACCAGCAAACTTCAATCTCTGAGAAGGCCATAACCAAGGCCGACGATTTTCGATTTTCAAGGTGATTTCGTGTTTCATCCTAGGTTTGAAATTTGCGCTCTTTCCCCACAAGACCAGAGGTGCAAAAACGTAGTGAATTATAGCTACATCTTCGTTTTAGATGATCGATCAGGTATTTCTGGTCTTGTGAAGTTGCTCTTTCTCTCGCAGCAACGCTCTTCTCACTTACAATCTTGAGGAGCTGAAACGAGCAACTATTCGAGCTAATTAACGAAATTAATAAACTGATTAGTATACCTCAATCGGCGCCGCTTCGGGAATACCGGCGAAGAAGGACATCTTTGAAGAACTGGTCCTTAATTAATCAAGTAATTAACAGAATAACTATCACAACGATGTAAAACGACCACTCGCAATGAACCCCGGCGTTCTGAGTATGAGAAAACGATGACTTATCACCCAGTTAGGGCAGAAACTAGACGAGACTATGAGTTCGACGGTGGTGGTGAGATTAGGGTGAAATAGAGGTCGAAGAGGGGGGAGGAGATGGGAAGAGGCGTCACCCCATCAGATAACGGTGCGAAACAGCGAGAAAATGGGTCGAATGAATTATCCGCGCCAGGGATCAACCGAGAAAGCGCTCGGAAAGGAGCAAAGATACAAACAGAGCCGATCGAAAAGAGATCAAACAATGCAAATCGGGGCGCGATCGATGCAAAGTGTAAGGATTAGCCACGCTTATAGAGTAGTTGCCCCATGACTGGACGAGTGAAACGTGCAGGGAGAGAAGAGGGAAGAGGGACAACTCGCAAACCAACAAGAGAGGCTCTAGAGGCAAGACGCGGGTTTCTCTAGCTGTCTGTCACTCCTTCTAACCTCGTTCTATTGATCGAGAAGGCTATTCAGAAACAAATAGCGTTCAAAAGGCGAACGATTAGCGCCAATGTGCTGCATAAACAAGTAGGGGAATTTGAAACATGAAGTGGGCGGGAGGAGAAGAGAACGTGAATTGATTGATGGCCACTCCCCGCAGTGTAGTGTAGTGTGAGGCTAACCCAGGCGGGTAAACAAGAGAAGGCGAATCGATGATACAACCTGCCGTCCATTCTCGAGTGAAACAATGTGTAATTAACAAGAACTAATTAATTAACTAAAATTTAAAAATTGCGTGTTGTTGCGAGTGCGTCTCCTTTCGAGAGTTGTGAATTCTCGCTACAGTATACTGTTTTTCGTAAACACACCATCTCCATTCAATAAATTCATTTCTGCAACAATCTTCTTCAAATCTTTATCATGTTCTCATTGTTTTCACCTATTACAGAGATAGAGAGACGAATCGATATGGAATGTGTGGCATTTGGACGAGGCGATACAATATAATTGGTCTGAGCATTGGATAGCTGGTTCATACAAAAACGTGGGCAACCCGTGTTGAGTGAGTGGATGATTTTGGAGGAAAAACTGATTGAGGGTAAGCTTAGAAGGCCGAAAAATCGATTTATAAGTCACAAGTGCCCTCATCACTGTCTCTTCTTCGATAATTCTGGTACTTTTTGTATTGTTCAAAGTGCCTTTGCCAATCGAGCATGTACTCTTGCGACCATCGATGCATTTCTTGCTTCCAGTGCACGATTGGATCCGGAATATCAGCTGCAATTATCGATTGATCTACCGTAATCAGGTACCGTAAACCACACATCGGTTAGTAATCAATCTTTATCAAATCAGTCTACATCAAGCTAGCGAGACCCTGGAACAAAGCTTGAACGAGGGAACGAAACAGGAAGGACAAGTATTGCAAGGAAAGGGTCAGAGCAGCGGGACGAGACCCAAATACCGTAGTCTGACCTACACGTGTTATTGATTATCAAGGGCGGAACACTATGACTCGCGGCAAATCGTACAGTGGCAAGAGAGGGACGACAAGAAACAACGAG
This sequence comes from Pristionchus japonicus, assembly GCA_900490845.1. Lineage (NCBI taxonomy): Eukaryota > Metazoa > Nematoda > Chromadorea > Rhabditida > Neodiplogasteridae > Pristionchus > Pristionchus japonicus. The sequence continues at coordinate 322,990 of LS521570.1, read as the reverse complement.
GACATGGAAAAATCGATAATGGGCGTGACTACAGTACGCCTCACACACTACTCATGTAGATGGTGGGACCGAGTGACTCCTCCTCCTCACAGGTGCATTCCGGGAGGTTGTCCGGCTTTTGCCTACGGAGATACCGGGGTCCGGCGACTAGACAAATGGCGGTTAGAAGGACGAGACCGTACAATGAAAGAGCGACAATTATGGGGGTAACCAACGAGGCTTCGGAAGACGGTCGTGAATCGGCTTGGGGATACGGTAGGGCGGACGAGGATACGGTTGGTTCGGGTACGGTAGTCGAGGAGGCTACGGTAGTGGACTCTTCGTCGGAGGACTCGATTAGCTCGACCTCATCTGATAAGAGATTAGTGTCTGGACTCTCCTCTATTCGCACGATCTCTCGCTTTCTCTAACCGGCGAGAGACGTCTCTCCATTTCACATAGTCTCTCGTCTAAACGACAAGAATATGCAAAATGGAGACAGTTTACATAGACACTCCGACATTCAATTAGAACATTTTTGATAACATGGATCACTCTGGTTAAACTCTTCAATCAACATTTGAGACTATCTGAATTTATTGAGGTGTCAGTCTGTTTGGTTTTAATTTGGACAAATGAAATGAGTTTCACCTATTTTACTAAAGATTTGTAATCAAACGAAAAATAATTAATTGAGACACTCTAAGCTGCCAAAACAGAAGAAGACTTTTACCTCAATCTTTCGAAGATCAATTCCAACTCACCCAGTGCAGTCATCAAATTCAAAATTGGCACTCTTTTCAGTAATTAGAACATTTTGGTAACATGTATCACTCTTGATAACACCTCAACCATTCTACGACCAAAGATCAGAGATCAGAGATCAAAGATCAAAGATCATCCTCAACTCACCCAGAGCTGTCATCAGATTCGGAAGATATGCCTTCCAGAACTGGCACTCTTTCCGCCTCGGGCCGTGTCCCAGGCGGCCGGCTCCGGCGGTGTAGTCCGATTCGACGGTCAGGTTCATGTACCTGAAAGGAGGTCGAAGATCAAAGATCAGAGATCAAAGTTCAAAGACCGGTGCTAGAGATCACTGTTCGAAATACACTACGCCGAAGCAGCATTGAAATTCGAGCGAAGATCAAAGACAGGAGATCAGAGATCAAATGTCAGCAGAAAGATCAAAGACCAAGGCTCACTGCATAGATGCCGCGTTGTACTTCGGCCAGGGATCGGTGGTGTAGGAACCGTCCTCGTTCTTGTTCGGGTCACTGCAAGAATTGAATCGTTTTTGAAAATATTTTTCTGTGCACGACATGCCTCACACCAATCAATTTTCTGGCGAGCAGCAGTATTCCTAGCAAGGATGAAACCTATTCATTCAGCGAATGAATTTTGAAATGACATTCAATAAATTCCTTTTTCATCTCCAGTCCTTTTATGCAACGAACAGTCTCCGTTCTATTCCCCGGTTCTTTACATCCGTAAAATAGCCTGGTTTAGCTCACCCGGTCCTCGCGAAGTTGGCCCAGTACCGCATGAACCTGCTGGACAGCTCCTGCTCCTCGCGCGTGTAGTTGTACGAGATCCTGCATATTCAATCCTATTTTACGGATCACTCATTTCCCGGTTCTCATGATCTCACGGTCATACTATTACACGGCTCTTACCTATTATACGGCTCTCCGAAGATGAAATTGATCTCGTATCCGTGCAGGACGCCCATCCACGCGGGCCACGTCTGCATGGAGGCGCTGCAAGATCAGAGAATTGAGATCAAAGATCAGTCGGGATTCCTCAGTAGGCGTTTATAATCGTCTACGCTGATTCTCAACGACTGAGAATATCTACATATCTAGCAAGACAAACAGCTAATGATACCACTAGAAGAGTCTGGGCTTGAAATCCTTGAAGTACCGAATCAACATCAACATACCTATGACTGAAGTAATAATAAAACGTATCTCCTCTATTTAAAAAAAAACAAATAGAAAAAGTCCAACCAGACAGTTAACCGAAACTTTCGATACGCCTAAACATCAGAAATCTTACCGATGACTGAAGTAATAGTAGAACGTGTCTCCTCCATGTCTCGTGTGCGCGAGTGCCATTTCATTCACGTTGCAGGTGAACTGCAGATCTCCGAGAGCCTGGAATGGATGTGATAAACCACGCCCACTTGAAGCTCCGCCCACTTGAGGCTCCGCCCACTAAATATTTTTAATGCAGATCTCTCAGAGCCTGGAATGGATGGGGTAAGCCACGCCCATTTGAGGCTCCGCCCACTTGAGGCTCCGCTCACTTGAGGCTTCTCCCACTTGAAGCCCCGCCCACTTCAGGATCCGCCTTTTAGGGTGCCAAACATTAGTATGATTTGTATTGTTTTGCTGCATTGTTCAAGGACTAACAATTGGCTCTTTGAGTTTCTCGTTAACTTTGTGAACCTAGTGAAACGCATCCGATCTGAATGAAAAGACCAAGCGATAAGCCAAATTTGAGTGAGTTTCATCCTGTTTTAAAATTCAAAAACAATTCGTTTATCCAATTGATGGGAGGTTCACGTCTCAAAACCAAAATATTGAAAATATCCCTCTATCAAGCCCCGCCCATTTCAGACTCCACCCCCTCGAAGCCCTGCCCACCAACCTTGTCCAACGCATTGATCCAATCTGATGGTTTGACGGGAAGGTCGGCAGGTTCATATTCGTGCACGATAGAGGAGACGGCGACTTTGGAGCGGACCATCTGCATTGAAAGTGGTTGGCAAGTCAAGGGAGTTGCAGGTGCGAAAAGGCAAAAGCAGGCACAAGTAGAATAACGTGCACAGCTTTTTCATGACTTTTCAGAAGGTCTCAATAGAAAGCGATAAAAAAGATTGAAACTGTTTTCGGTATTTGAGAGACGTGTTGGAATATTTTCATTGGTCATGAGAGAAGGCGGAACTGGAAGACCGACCAACCTCTCTCGGCAACAAATCCATCAATCCCTTGATCCACGTCTGCCGATCCTGGATGAAATCCCTGCCGGTGAAGAACTTCTTGAGAGGGAAGATTTCCTGCAATTGAGATTATGAGAAATAGTTAGGTTTCAGGTTGGCTTGAAAGTCATACTCCTCTGTATCCCGCAATGAGAGACTGGATATTTGTAGAAAAAAAAGTAATAAAGATCATGTTCTGTTTCTCCCTATAGAATTGCATAATGCTTTCATTAAATTAGCCAGTATTCGAAAATATAAAAACAAAGATGAGAAAGGGTGCTTACGCCCAGTTGGTACACGATGAAGTAGATGCTCTCGTCCAGATTCGAGCCAGCGAGGAGTTGAGTCGTCTTGAAGTGGCCCTGAAATCAGTGTTTGACCTGTGGACATTCATCAGGAAAGTTTCAACTGTGTTCCTACTATAATCCTACTGCACAGCCTAACATCTCGAGAGGATACCGTAATCTACCGTAGCCAGAGCTACCGTACACTCACATTCCTCAGGGACGTTTGGGCACTCTCAATCAGGAAGTCTCCATCCACGACTGGCACCCACGGGAAGTCGACGAACTCTCGGACTGGAGCCCATTCGTTGTCTCTGAAGTGACAATTTCGAATTAAAATAATAGTAAGAACATAATCGGTTCCGCTAGTGTACGACTATTTCCTATCCTTGGTGCGACGCCAATCACACTACATGGACTAGAGATCTCCCAGTGGACGCTCCCGGAGTTGGAGCAATAGGCACCAGCAAAGGTTGGATTGATTTGGGATGTGTAAAGAGCAGAGATAAATCAAAATTTTCAATGCATTTTGGCTTTTGATGTGCGGGTGAAACTCAACCGAAATGAATGAGCTTTGATTCGAAGAAACGACGAATTCGAATGCGTTTCACTCTGATCTCAAAAGCATTATTTTTTGGGCTATGCGATTTGCACTTCATTCCCTCCTTGAAATAAATCAATCAATAAATCAATAACCAACCGCAGCGTCTCGTGACTGGCTGACATGAAGCACTTGTAGATCTTGTTGATGTCCATCTGGAATATTGATTGATTACGGTAGTGAATACGGAATGCCCCTCAAAACACAGTAGTCTAATCAATACTCGTCCTAAAGTACTATCGTGTAATCTCGTATTCAATCGATAATCAACCGTACCCTAACGTGCCTCTACCGTACCTCTTCAAGACTTTACCGTTCCCCTACAGTACCCCCACCATAACCCTACCGTACCCCTACCGTATCCTTACCGTAACCCAGCCGTACTCCTACCGTATCCCTACAGTATCCCTACCGTGTACCTGATGGAAGGCCATGTTTGTCTGCTCGCCCTGGCACTTCATCACGTTGCGCTCGTACCTTACCGTATCTCTACCGTATCTTACCGTACCGCCATATTACCCCTACCATGGACTACCGTACCCTTACCGTACCCTACCGTACCCTACCGTATACCTGATGGAAGGCCATGTTCGTCTGCTCGCCCTCGCACTTCATCACGTTGTACACGACGACAGTACGTTGGAGCGCGATCGGAAAGTGATTTTATTTTTCAAAGTTCTAATATTTGAAAAAACGCTGGCTTTACAGTGCCTTTCATTCAACATTTAGACAAAAAAGAGCTATTTTTTGTTCCGTTTTCAGTTTCACAGAAGTTAAAATACCTCCGTGGTCTCCATGGCCCAGGGCGCGGTGGCGGAGCCCGATTGGATGATGGCGCGCTGAAATATTGCATATTAAAAATCATATGATTTTCTGCTTTTCAATTTTGTACCCCGCGAATTCATTCGAAAATATTCAATCGGTGCACTTTTTTCCTCTAAGAAGCTGTATGTTTCTACTCTCCGTTCGTTGGCAAAGTTCCCAAAGGCACGAACACACGCGACGCTAGCTGTTCAACGCGACACGATTCACTCACATGAAAATACGGAGTGCTCTTCTCTGACAGCATCTGCATGTTTCACTCGCCTATCCTAACAACAATTCTATCAACTTCGTTTTTTTTCTGCATTGTTTCAAGTTCAGAATCGTGATGAAAGAGAAAGGGGGAAGGGCTTACGTGGAAGTAAGGCGTGCTCTTCTCTGAGAGCATCTGCATGTTCACCGAAGCTGCTCCCGCTGACTCGCCGAAGAGGGTGATTCTGCAATCATGGATTTCTTCGTGCATTTCTTATTTTCGATTAGTTTCTACCAAGTCTTTGACAGTTTCAACCAGCATGCCAATATTGCTCCTCGGGTTTTGTAAAGCAATAACGAACCTCGTGTTGTCTCCTCCGAACTGGTCGATGTTCGCGTACACCCACTTGAGAATCTCGCACTATTCCCATTCTATTGTTTAGACTAACAGTTTGTTCGCTTTCGAAACGACACCTACCGAGCGATCAGAGTACGAAGCAATGTTACCTCGTGTTATCTCCTCCGAACTGGTCGATATTCGCATGGACCCACTTGAGGGCAAGGTGTTGGTCCCAGAGACCTGAAAAGCGATACGACTTCCATCTACGAAGCATAAATAAGCACCCAACGACAATTTCGTTGCAACTTCTCTGACTTTTTGTGATTTCAACACAGTTACTGTTTTCGAATGCATGAATTTTGTTTGAATGGACAGGCATTGTCAAATGACTCACCCATGTTTCCGGGCGCCTCGGGCGTTCCGAGATAGAGGAATCCGAATATCGAGACGCGGTAGTTGAGGGTGACGAGGATGATGTTCTCTTCGCTGAAAGTAGAAAAATCTTACCAATTTATGGCTAAATTACGAATTGTTGGCGGTTTAGAATGCCTCCCGGGGTGTAATCGAACAGTAAAGGTTCTAAACGCTGTTGTAGACCTAATGAAATCAACGCTTCTTGTATAATCTCATTCAAAAGTTTCCAAAGCCTTCATTATTGTTGCTGTCGAATCTGGCTGGACACGGTTTTACTCACGTCGGAACGATCTTTCCATCATAGAGCTCACCCAACTCTAATCAACCATCAGAAAACCCTTCCCTACATCCTACGAAAAGACCCGATAATGATAAAGAAAGTGCTCACGTCGGGAAAATCTTCCCATCATAGACATCCAGCGTGCTCGACCCCGACCAGAACCCGCCGCCGAAGACCCACACCATGACTGCGAGCCGCTTGGTTTGGTCGAGCTGAATGGGTCTTCATTATTTTGGGAGCGCGGCTTTTGTCAGGACATTTGCATGTTGCTTGAAAGCTAGGCCCCTAGAACACCCACACCATGACGGCCAGGCGCTTGGTTTGATCGAGCTGGAAGATAATTCTATGAAATACAGGAACAATATTCCACAAAGTGCTATGAATTCAAAATATTTTTGCCTTAGGAAATGAGATCCCATTGCATTCGAAGAATCAATCACAATTTTAGCAATGTTTGAAACTCATCAGATGCTGAAATGACTCACCCTCCCAGGAACGAACACATTGAGATACAAGCAGTCCTCTGATTGTTTCGTGTTCGCATTCCACATCGTCGCACCGAAGAACTCGCCAAAGTTCGTGTCCAGGCTCTGGAAATTTGCTTTTGATAATCCACAAAATATTACAGCTTTCAAGAAATTTGCAGCTGTTGAGAATATTCGAAAACTAATTATTCAATACAGACGCTCATATTTGCGAATGGAGATTGAAATGATATGTTTCCAGCAACGTTCAAAAGTTGCCTGTGCTGGAGATGATAGTATGCGGTTGATATGCAGTCGAAAATAAATCACTCACTTGTATGCAAGAATTCGGCAGCACGGTCGCGTTCAGGATGTTGCGCCAGGGCGCTTTCGGGACGGGCTTGCGAAATCTGGAATTGTTTGTTGTTGTTGCTATTGTTGTCTCTTTTTCTATTTGCTGTTGTTTTCCGAAACAACATCGTCACGCTGAATACGAACGTCAACGCGCATTAGCAACACATTTCCCGATTAACATTTCCGGTCAGGCTAGACCAATTTCTCTAATTTGTCTGGATGGAGTTGATGTAGAACTTTGGTTTTCTTTTTTTCTAACGATATTTAGAAAGTCAGAACAGAGAAAAGTGTGCCAGATGAAGATAGCGCTCCTAACTCGTAACAGAGTATCAGACAGCTCCATTAGCAAATGTCTGGCAAGGTAGACTAATTCTTTCGAATCATGACTTATTGCTTGGGAGATTTTCGTCCCCTCACTAGATTTGACTTCGGAAATCAAGAGTTGCTCTCCTCATTCCGCGCAGTATCTCACATAGACGAGAGAGTGTGCAAAATGAGGAGAGTCTTGCCAAGCCATTCCCTCTCCAGACCCTCGTGAAAGCCTCTCAACCTTCTTCTCTAATCAGTCCTGACATTTCTCCTCTACAAAGCGATGACTAGAGTGAACCCACGCAATTGGGGGAGTGGGAGGTCAACGGAACATCGAGCAATAGTGAATTGTAGCGAAACAATCTTCAAAAGATATCTACCGTTCAGACAGTTTTGTTAAATGATTATCACTCAACAACAAAGCTCTATTCTGGACGGTCTAGGCAGGACCTCTGGTTGCTATTCGTGTTTTTGCTTATGTAAAACGATTAAAGTTACCTTAAATTCCCAACAGGCGGTTCAGCAAAAGGAATGCCGAAGAATTGTGTGACCAGCTTGCCGTTTGGAGCTGTTAACTGCAATAGGGATTCAGATTCAACCGAACATTTTACGTTTTTTTTCGGTACCAAGATCACTTTCAAGATCACTACCGATATTTTCTGTTTCTTCACTTTTATGACTTGTGAAACACAATTGATTATGATACGATATCTTTTCTTGTTGACAATTAAAATTCTCTCACCTCCTCCCCAAACAACGGCGACCCGTCCCGCAAGTAGATCACATCATTCGCGTGCGCCACCTGCAATCATCGACGTTTAGTAAATCTCGACCGGTCTCGATGCACCCCTCACACAATCTCGCCACACATCAATGCTCCCTTGGTCTTGGCGTTGTTTTATTTCAACTTTCGGCCCCTATTTTGTGAATAATCCTTGCGTCATGCCTCCGCTCCACAAAAGCTGACTCAACTATTGGCCCCCTTTTATGAACAATCGTTGACTATTTTCGGAAACCTCATCATGTTTCCGGACACCACCCTCACCATGACTCAACTACTCTTGACTTTCGTGAACCCTCAGAGTCATCTCAGGAACCCTCAGGCCCTCAGAACCCTCAGTGGTCACACTATCGGGTTTCACTGTCATGAGGCGGATGCATCCACCTCCACAAAGCAAATTTCCGTTCTAGGGGAATTATGGATGTTCTCATCTTTCCGCGTGATCTGATGTTTTCTGCATTACTAAGAATGAATTCAGTTTCGCACTCATCATAAGAGTTAAATAATCCGGATATAGTCGATAGTGGTGAAAAGTGCTCTATCACAATTTTCAATTATTGAAGTTTCGGGATCCGTATTATTGAGGTATATTATTTTTAAATTTTCGTTCTTCGTCCTACTCCCGTTCTCTCTGACTAACTTTTCCTCCCTTCCTTTTCATCCCAAACGGCCTTCCTAAACACCTAAATGGCCCGGAACGAGAAGTCGTTCTGGCTCTCACTTCCGAGTGCGGGTCGTCGTCTCTTCATTTCGCACACTCTATTGTCTCTCTGACCAGTGAGAGAGTGTGTGAAATGAAGAGACGGCGGCCCTTCTTTCGATCAACTAGTTCCGAGTACGCGGAAGACAAACGCTCGTGACACTAACCAGGATAGGTCATCTAGCTGCCTGAGTTTAGGAGTGTCTGCAGCAGCAGTCACATGCCCTACGGCTCATCAGTTGAGCCAAGAAAAACGGGTCTTGGAGGCCAGAAAGAGCGATAGAACATGGATAACTGAGAGAGACAGAGAAAGACAAAGGTTAGAGAAGGCGAGAGAGCACAGAGCGGAAAAGTGATGCACGTCTTGCAACAGAACAGACGACAGCACTTCTTTTGCTTCTGCTCGAGGGTAAAATGACGAGCGAGGACTCTCTCCAGGTTGCATGGTCCCTCATCGGATAAAGAAGACTGGTGAAACAATGACTCAATGAGACCAGAGAATGAGACCACAGAATGAACTACGCAGACTTGAACAAGAAGCCAATTATTCGATAAAATACTGTGGAAAAGTGATCTTGGTTGAGATGACGAGCTAGGACTCTCTCCATATCGCATGGTCTCTCATCGGATCGAGAGAACTGATAGAGACTGCCATGACACGATGAGATCAGAGAATGAACTACGCAGACTTGAGATGCAAGCAGTTAACAATAAGAGCTGAGTTTCAAACGAACTTCAAGAGAAACGTGATACACATGTTTGTGATTTCGAGCACATATTATATAAAAACCAACAAACCTGCACTAGCACCGCCAGCAGCAACGCAATCGATTCGATCGTCACCGCTACCGTACTCCTTCGACTTGGGGATCGCTGCGGGACCCTCTCCGGGCCAGAATCAGGCTCATCCTCGGAGGCGGGAGGCAGGGAATGCTCTGGAATGGGATTATTGATTGATATGCGAAAAACATCTAGCTAGTGCTGGTTTGTATAATAGTGTAGCTGAAAGCGGGTTTGAAATGAGTTGAAAAGTCAGTTTGCAATCAATCAATCAATACCACAGTAAGACTACGGTAATCAATCAATCGGTACCACAGTAGGACTACAGTAATCAATCAATCAATACCACAGTAGGTCTACAGTAATCAAACAATCAATACCACAGTAGGAAGTAGAGGGCTGTTGACAGTCCATACGAATCTTAGCTAGTGATGATGCAAGACCATGGAGTGTGCAAGGGAGTGTGTCTGAAATTCGAAGAACTTTTGGTCAGATCCAGCGAACAGAATCGAGAAAACAGGAATCACGGGCCAAAATGAAATGAGCTTCGGGAAAGATCTCATGACAGAAAGTCAATATCTTCGGATTAAGCAAAGATCATGGATATTTTGAGATGCAATTTCGCGGATTAAGAAAAGGCCATGGAGCAAACATCGAAACCAAAACAGGCTCATAGACAGAACAGTCAATTCAACTCCCAATAATCTCATTAGGAGCAAAATAATAAGATGAGAGATCGTATCCAATATTGACTCAACGTGTTGGGAGATTTCGCGAGAGATCTTGAACAATCATGATCGCGGAAAAACTAGCGACGTGACTTGATTGAACTCTGAGGTGCGGAGTGACGCATGCGGGGCTCGTAATAGATTCATCACCCTCTTTTCTCTTTCATCCGTGAGACAGGGCGAGATAGCATGTAAAACGAGGAGAGACAGGGCATCGAGAGAAACTAGGCAAAAGAGAGTCATCTCTCCGGGTCGGATTTGTTTCTTCCCTCCTCCTTCCTCCTCCCCTCTCCTCTCTCTCTATCTCCTCCTGATGTAACAGGTTAACGAGGAAGAGAAGATACTGATAGGATAGATGGGGGAAACAGCGAAGTTCGTTGGAAAATGGGGCCACTTGTTCAAGATCTGGGGAGAAAACCGGAGACGGAATGAGTTTCAGAGCCTTTTTAAAGAAGATTTGAGATACGAAATAAACGATATAGCTGGGCTATTCAATAAGGAAAATAAAATCATTCCGAACCAGAAAGTGCCTAATGTTTGTCGAACAACCAGAGAAGAAAGAAGTTTGTGTACTTGCCGCCCAATTAGGCTAATTAGATGAAAGGCTCGAGGCGAACGAGGAAACACCAACAGCAGACGTCACAAAGATGGAATTTTTTGTTTCGACGACTCAAATGTTCGATCTCTCGCATCTACCAATACGCCGCACCGCTGAATAGTATTTGGACTACTGACTTCACTGAAACAACAAGTTAAGATTACTTCCGCGTCGTTTACAGTCACAAGAAAGGCGACAGGTGCGCAAAACTGGGAAAGCTCAACTAATACAGTTTCTTGGATAGGTTCAACTGACTTCCGCGTTCATAGTGACAGGCTCAACATGCGACAGGTGCTCAAAAACTGGCAAGATCGAGCGCTAGATATAGTTGTTTGAAAACGCATGATAGGTTTATTTCTAACACTCCCTCACCGGTCAGAGATGCGAAAAAGTGAGCAACATGAAGAGAGAATGACCATCATTTTGAATTCATGGCTCGTGATGAAGATAAGCATCTTTTCGGTCAACTTCACACGGGGAATGATACTTTTGAGGAGCAACCGTCTGACTCTCTCACTTTTCCATGCTCTCTCGCTCTGTCTGGCGGACGAGATGTAATGCAGGCTTACGAGGGCGAACTAGTCATCGAAATTCTTGTGACTCGATCACAACAGCGTACCTGCCAAGCGAAAACACCCTGAACTGTTATGGCCTCGCACTTTCTGAGCACTATTTATCGCCTCTACTCTAGCGGCAAAACACGGGAGAATTGGTGGCTATTACCGTTAGAAATCACGTCCTGTTCACATTTTCTTACCCATTTTGACCACCTAGAACGATGGTTCTTATGGGCCGAAATCTCATCACTTCAAACAATGCCTCACCCTTTTCTGACCGCCCCGAACGATAAAACCACTGAAACTGCCCATTGAGAGCCATGCGCATCAAATTCAATGGGTTGTCGAGTCAAAGGAAACAGATCGAGGAACTAGAACCCATCTTTTCAGACAGTGTTCAATGAGCATGGTTTTTTTCAATTTTCGATCTCTCGATTCTGACAAATTCAAAGGAACTGTTCGATGAGATGAAAAATGTAGATAAAATTGAATGGTTGCATTCAGTCTGTGATCTCTAGAGACTGGCAAATTCAATGGAACTGTATAGAGAGATGAAAATTTAAAGGATGAATAGTCTGTGAACCGTCTCCTAAAGCATGCTTGACTGCATATCTTGAAAATGAAAAGATGTGACTGACAAATTACAAAAGAAGTAATAGGAACTTCGAGCAACAAAATGAATTTCAGTAACAATCAAGCTTCAATCAATGATCGTACAAAATCTCTCAGAGATAATGAACGAATTGCCTGTTTTCCGTGCCCATTCGCAGGATAGGTGATAATACAACCATTCTCTTACGAGGAACGCCCCCATAATGAGACCTCGAGGGAATTCAACGGCTCCTAACGCACCCAGAGATCTCTCCCGGGTCAGAGAAGGCGAGAGAGCACGAGAAATGGAGAGAGTCAGGTATTCTTCGGAAAAAAATAGTGAAAATAAGATGAGATTCGAGTACGAACGTTGGCCATTCCGAGGGCAATATCGGAGAAGTGAAGTTGGGAGAGGGGAGGAGGAGGGGACTCTCTCAATATTGTGTGCTCTCTCGCCTCTCTGACCGGCGAGATAGTGTGCGAAATGAAGAGAGTAATTTCTTGTCAAGTTGGGAGAAGGAGGAGGGAGAATCTCTCAATTTCGCATGCTCTCTGACCGCTAGAGACTAGATGGACCAGGAGGAATGGAAGGCGTGTTCTCTAGATGGGCAGGAAAGAAGGCGAGTCAGGAAAAGCCAGGAAATAGAGAGAATGAATGATCCTCATCGTTTCGGGGAAGGAGGGAGAAATAGAGGCTGGATTGACCTCGGAATGGCGAGAGAAAGGATTTTTGGAGGGAGAAACTGGTGGTTTTCTTGAAAAATGGGCCGAACCCAGCTGATCATTTTCTCTTTCATGATCATCACAAGAGCTGAAGATGGGGAGTTGAGGCCGGATTGACCTCGAAAAAGATCCAGAATGGGAGTTTTAGACGAATATTTCCATGTTTTCTTCAATTTGGAGAAGAAAATAGTTGAGAAATTGTTAAACTATGCTGGATTGACCTTGAAAAAGACGCAGAAAGATGCGTTTGCTTTTTTTTTCAAATTTTCAGCGGAACAAGGCCAAAATTTTCAAAAATGGGCAAGAACGGGAACGGCTAGACACGAATAGATTCCGAATAGAGCAAAGTAATGCAATTATTGCATGCAAGAGGGGCTCAATTTGTATGGGCAAATAAAGAAGAAGCAGGGGTTTGACCGACGAGAGAGCAGGGAATAGAGAGAGAACAGAGAAGTAAACTCCCGTTTACCCCATAGATAAAACGGAACGTCTCCGAATTTTGGTTCAGACCGACCGCAATGACTGAGTAGCGAGGCAAAGAATGAGAATTTTAAGGGAAGAGAGCCTAGCCTGGGACAAAAAAGGGAAGTAAACTCCCTTTACCCCCAAAGATAAAACAAGGAAACACATCGAAAAGCACTCAAACATACTCAAAAAGGTCGCCAGAGTGGGCCAATAAAGGATAAAGGGCTCGGAAGATATTGGAATATTTGGCACGGAAAGTTCACAATGACAAGCGTTTCACGCACTATGGAAGATGAGTTGTTGAACCTACGCAGGAATGCCAGCACTAAGCCGTATGAGGTCATTCGGATCATGACCCACTGGATGAGCACCCAATGAGGTCGTGAGAGCAACTGTTATGCAATTGACGGAATTTGCAAATGGTGTTCATCCAGTAGGTTATCTTCCCTACCGACCCACGCACGAATGTTTGATGGCACGGAAATGATTGTCAAGTGAAGCGAAAGCAACAAAACTGCCGAGGAACATGGTAAAATAGAATACCAATAGAAGCCACCGCAAGAATGTCTGATGGCTCTGAATTGGCTCTCGAATGAACTAGTGAGGAACCAAAATGTCGAAGAACGGTTGAAATAGCGGAGAGTGAAGTGGAGAAAACTGTTCCGCCTTGGGACTAATTTGATTACAAGAAACAACATTAAATTTGTTTCAAGACGTACTAAAATGACACTCGAAAATTTTGCATTGATATCGAAGAGCTGTTTTTTTTTATGAAATTAAACAATTCTTCTACATAACGAGTGGTCCAGAAAGGAAATAAGTATACAAAAAGTAAAAGGCTGTCCGCCCAGGCGCTAACGCGATTAGTCGTTGAGTGGCCGAAGACAGTTCGGAAGTAAAGACAGGGAAATAAGGCAGGAAAGTGTTTTTAGGTGCATTGGAATGCCAGACATCGAAGTACAATCTTTTCAGCCCGAAATTGTAGCAAAGTTCAAGTTTTTGATCACTTTCATTATCGCAAAGTCGTGACGACAAGATAGCGCACAAGATCATCATCAGGGAAAGAGAAAAAGATACAGCAAACGGATAACTATCAGGAAGTTGTTGAAAGCGAGAAGAATGAGCTAATTCTCGGCGGGGTCAACGTGGCTATGCACTGCTTTTCCCCTGCTTCGAACAGAATCAGACAGGGCGAGAGAGCATGGCAAAGTGAGAGCGTTAGACAATTACCCCTGCGTGGTTTGACTAAACAGAAACCCGAGAAGCAAGCGCCATTCTTCTCGCCCAGAGTGGGTTAATCGATCAGTTTTTGACCTAATAGTGATCTTCTGAGGCGATTTACTAGGGATATGAAGTCATAACTTCTATGTTGCCAGCACTATGTTTCGTGTGAAATCAAGAACGCGCCGACTATTTCTCGCTTAACTGTGTGAGATAATCGATCAGTCTATGACCATTCGCCGCTCTAGACAGCTCACATAAACATAGATTTTTCCCCGAAACGCACCAACTATCACTGACGACTGAATTCCAAGGGTCTTGAGGAATGCTTGAAACTCAAACCATTCAACACTATAGTCACTAGTCTAAAAGGAGCAATTTTAGAGGCAACGTGGAAACCAAATGAAATAGCGAAATTGGTGATTGTTCCAATTGATGAATCCTCGATTTCTCCCAGAAACGTCACTTTTTCATTGCAAACAGGGGCGGAACGTGCACAGGGAGAGAGAGAACAATGGGATAGAGAATGAGATAAGATCTGTTTATCGCTACCGACACATGGACTAACTTATTAGTGTTAATAACATCCAGTCAATACGCGACATTACAAAAAAAAAGATAGAGAACAATGGAGGGATATCAGAAGATAGTGTAGTGGAGCCACTCTCGCTCAATATTTGCAGGAAGATAAAGAGAGATAGAGAGACAACGTTGATACATCTCTGAAGATTCTCGGAAGCACAGTTCAGGCTCTTAGCCACTAACTGATCTTTTGCTACCCGAGCAGGTTCATAGTTCGAAATTCGGGGAAACGCCTATGCTTTATCCTTCACTTTGTTGAGAAAAGGTAAAAACAGTCCAGAAAACTGTGAAAGTGAATAACATTAACGGAAGACATCTCTGACCACAACCGAACTACCCCTGCCTTCCCCTCGACTGCAATCGATCCTTCCTCACGAGAGCCCTGATATCCAATCCACCCCCTCTAAGCTGCGCGTAAATTGATCACTTTCCTCTAGACCCTGATCCTCTTCCGAAACTAGAGATGGCAAGTGAAGGAAACTCTCCTCATTTCACACACTCTCTCATCGGTCTGATAGGCGAGAGAGCACGCGAAATGAGGAGAGCAATCTCTTCATTTACTATCCCTATCCGAAACGATCGAGACAAGGAAAATCGAGAGAAGCAGAGAAGTGGTGTGATATCGATAGGCATTAGTGGTCAGAAAGGCGAGATATTGTGTGGATTCAGGAGGGCAGGAGAAGGAAAAGGACCCCCTAGGCGGGTGCTGAATGTACGAGGGAAGGAGTGTGAATCAGATGTGCTGGGAGGTGTAAGCAGCACTTCGCATGCTATTGAAGCCAGAGAGACGAGAGATTACGCGAAATGAGGAGAGTCTGCTATTCAATCGCGAAGCAGGAGTGAGAAGGAGGCTGAATCAGATGAGCTAGGAGGCGTAGTGGCAAATGAAGTCGGGCTTCTCTCATTCTGCATGCCTTTTCGAAATTCTCAGACGAGATAGTATGCGGAACGAGGAGAGTGTGCTTTTCAATCTTTACGCAGGAGGCAAGGCAAGAATGGGAAATCAGCAGCGAGTAGGCGAATAAGGTAGTAGGGAAGGGCAGGGTGCATCTTCAGTGGGAAATCACTGTTGAATCCTAAGGATAGGGAGCGCAAGCTCCGCCCACTTTCCTAGGACATCGCGCCCGGCAGTTTCGCGTGTTCGAGGGAGCACAAATCGAATTCTAAACCAAATCACTCATTCTAAAAAGAAATCTGTAGCTATACCCATCCCCTATCGATTGAGGAGGTCACGAAAAATGCCAGACGACTTTGAGCAGGTCATAATTCGACTTTTAGTTTGGGAAACTCGTCAAAATCGCGTTTCTAGAGTGAGCACAATGTTCGTGTGTTGAAATTTCGATAGCCACTTTTTGTTTGACCAACTTAGAACAGAAAAAGCAATGAAAAATCAAAACACTGAATTGTGCTCTATTTTAGAAGGTTTTAGTACGCGCGTATTTTATTTGGTTCCGGTTATCGCTAAACGCAGTGAAACTTCTCGACTGGCCGTGTGTGTCAGGCGTGTGTGTCACAATGTGCATCCTCCGCCTCTCGCTCCTCCGCCGATCTATCACCCGGCGTGTCTAGAGCGCACCCTCTCCGGATAAGATTGAACGCGCCCTCGCCATATCGAACAGCTT